>JANHGO010006066.1:0-21988 GCA_024606505.1 Aquila spilogaster
ACAGATGGAGCTATTTATTGCCTTGATGTCACCTCATTTAGCATGTGGCTGGTATTTTTATAGATAATTTTTTCACCCAATGTTGCTGTTAACATGTGGAACACTCTTTAGCAGTTCTGTAAGCGCAGCCAGTTGATTTAAATTGCTCTTTGCAACTGTTAGTGTTAAAGAGCCAAACAAACGTCCCAAGGAGCTTTGTCTTTCAGTGACTGTTGTGCTGGTGGGCTGAAAAGGAGTGTGAAGATGCAGAGGGTGAGCATGGCCCATTCTGCTTAGTCCCTCATGCACAGCTGGTAGTTAATGCTGGGTAGGAGGCAGTGGTTTGCATTTTGCACTCAAACTGTTTTAAACTCAAAGTGAAATGACCACTTCTGCAATTACTGTAAGTGGGCGTTGCTTGGCCGGTGTGGATGGTTTTTGATGGGACCATGATAAACATGAATGTATGTCAGCAGACTGTGCTTGAAGGTTTCAAGACTTCGCACTCTGTCCCAGGGCAGAGTGACATTGTGGCCCTGAGCTCTTTAAGGCAAGTTCAGCTCTTCTCATTCAGATGGAGGCTGGAAAGAAAGCCCTGTGAAGAACCTTATCTTTTACAGTGAATCAGAGGGTGAATGGGAGCATTTTTCAGCACGTTTGTGAGACAAGAAACTTCAGGGCTAGTAACATGACTCTGTGATCAGTGCAGCAAGGCTGGGATACACTGGAAACTGAGAAGGCAGTGTTTATTTACGTGTTTTTTTTCAACTCTTAAGCTTGATGATACCAAAGTGCTTGAAACAGTTTGCTGCGCTATTAGGTAAGGAAGCACCAAGGGCTGAACAGTGAATGATGTGCTGAGTACTGCAGTTTTTCAGTATATAAACACATGCAGACCTTGGATTTCTGATAGGGATGTCTGAAGGATGTGCCGTTCCTGTGAGTACATCTGCTGCTCTGCTGTTTACAAGGAAGTGATTCTTTCATTTTAACTTTCCGCTTCCTTTTGAAGTGGGAGATTGTATACAATCATAACCCCAGTGAATAGCACTCAGTTTTGGTTTGATCTTGTATACAAAGGAAAGGGGGAGGGAAGAAAATAGCTCCATCTCAAAGAGGTTGGCAGGAACTGCCTGCATGATAAGCAGTTCCCTCTCCAGCATGCTGGAGCTGTCTGAGAGTATCCTGAGTCAGATAAAGGCCCTCAGTATCTGAGCTCGTAGATCCATCCAGAGAGGAGGGATTTGACTTTAAGTGGGAGGTTTTAACCCGAGGCACCGTTTATTTGTGTGTTTCTGCCTGAAACTAGCATTCTGGGAGCACGTTTAACTAGTACAATATATTCCATGCATTTGCTGGAATAAACGGTGCATATAAGCTTCCTCAGATATGCAGTCAGCAGGGAGCTGTCTGGCTCAAGATTTTACACATTCTTGCATCTAACTGAGACACTCTAATGCCAAATCCAATATTCTGACTGCACTGTGTGTGCGTTTGTAACGCACCTTAAAAACATCTGTCTGTATTGGTGACTGAAATCCATCACCGATCTGCGCCAGCTCTCTGGGTTCAGGTGGTGAGTCCTTGTCCAAGAAACCATCTGCCTGTGGGGAACTGCAGCCCCAGAGCCCAGCAAGTGGGCAGCGATACTTCGGTCAGGAGATACGGCTTTACCATCTGCCATGAAATCATGATGGCCATAAGGTTCTGTGAAACAGCCCAAGTCGTGTAACGTTCACGTTCTCAGACGCAGAGAACACACACTGCTCAGGAAACGTGGGAGACGTTCACAGTGGTTCAGCATTTGAAATGAAGTACAATTCAGTACATCACTGAGGAATTGTGGCAATGGTGGACGTTTAGTGTTTTGCAAAACTGTGATAGGAAATATAGGCCTTTCCATAATGGCATACACTTGCTTTCATTTGTTATCCTTGAGATCCCGTGGTATGACTGTGTCATCTGCAGTTCTGCTGTGACTGCTGAACTTTGAGGTTACTTTTCAACTGACTGTGGCACTTTTGAGTGTGCCTACACTGTGTCCTCCCATTGTGGACCTAAGTTGAGCACTGTCTTCATTCTGCTTTTTGGGGAAGTACACATGGATGAAGGCTGCAGGTGGAACTCAGTCTTGAACTCCAGCTGTGGCAGGTATTTCAGCTGGTGCGTATTTTACAATAGAAGATGTAAGACAAGTCTTCCTTTAGTGTATTGGATTAAGTCTCTCCTCAATGTCTGAAATGCACTAAAACTCCCATAGACAAAGCACGCCCTGTATTTATGAAGCAGACTCCTTCCAGAGCCACGTAGGTAAGAGGTTTAGTATTATTTTCCCAAAATACCAGCAGCAATTGAATTGTTTCATAGGCTTATACTACCTGCCAGTTCTCCTTTGTTTGAACTAAGGTTGCTTTATAGTCATTGCAGTGGGGGGAAATCGTTCCCAGGCTGCAAGTCAGTATTGCCAAGTTACAGCCCAGAGCAGGCTTCCAGTGGTAAATTTTATGCAAACTTGAAAAAAAAACCAGCAGGTTTACAACGGAAACAGTGACGGGATTTGAGCTGTACCAGAACCAGTAAGTTTATTGCTCTGAACGGGTTAGAACGACAAGGCTGTTAGACTGCAGCACCTTTATGAACGCTACGTATTGGTGATAAAGCTGGAAGTTTTTGGCAGCGAGAACTGGGTCTAGCTGAAAAAAAAACCATTACTGGGGAGTGTGGGAGAGCGCTGTGCCTACAGACACAGACACCTCTCGGGGGCTGACGTGGCTGATCTGCACACCGCTGGTTGCCAACCAGGACTTAGGTTTGGGTGTCAGTCAGTACAGCAGCTGAAGTCTCTGTCAGGAGCCTCTTCCATTAAGCACTGCTTTCAGGATGCGAGAATGACGTCTCCCTGCACTTCCAGCTGTTTTGTGCTGGGTTTGGGTGTCCTCGTGCTCTGCTGATCAAAAGCTGCATGCAGGTTGTACGTGCCTCAAGGTGAGCTTTTCAGATAGGTTAATAGTTTCCAGTGCTGCTTCTTGACCAGGACAACACATTTGAAATTCTACAGATAACCATAAATGAAGTTATAGTGACTGCTGTGTTGGCCATGGGTAACAAGTACAGTTTGGTGCATTTTTACATGTGCCATTTTAGAAGTGCAGTGTTTTGTTTTCACAGTCTATTTGTTACCTGCTGCTGAAGTTTGTTCCCTTCTGATTTAAGTAACTAGGAAGCAATCTCCAAGGAAACCTTTGGGCCCAGAGGACACTCAAACATGTGTAGCAGTAACTGCTCTCAAAAGCACTGCATGTACAGCTCACTGAGAATCCCATCTGATGGTAAAGGAACAAGGATAAAACGTAGTTCCCTACAACGTGCAGTGTCTCGTGCAGTTTTTCCAGTGTAAGTTGGTAAATAGCGCTCTCTGAGCAGTAAAAGCAAGCACCTTCCACACATCGCTGCTCTGTGATCTGTTTGAATACAGAAATTCTGGTTGAAAACTGCTCAGCTGAATCACGAGAGCTCTGTGCACTGTTAAGCAAAAGCCAATTAACACCGCTAGCTGTTTTCAGAGGGTGTACAGCCATCTGAAATGAGATTCTCCACTGTTCAGCTTTGTATGAACAGTGAAGAACTGTAATGTGTGCCTCAACCTTCTGACACCATTTCCAATCTCTTTGTGTCTTCATTCAGCAGCACTGTTCCCTGCTGTGACTAGTAGACATGAGGGCATTTCTGTCTTGTATTGCCTTTTGTGTGCTTATTAAAAAGGAATCAGCAAATCTGTTGAGCGCATGTTTAATGTAACACAGATGTGGGCACACCACCGTTCATTCTGCTTTACAAGTCTTCACTTTTTGCATTTCATCAGGAGTGCTTATTATTTACAGAACGTAACTTGAGAAGGTTGAACAAATTTTTAGATTAAAAAATAAAATCAAATGGAGTTGTGTGGAATGCTGCTAGCTGTCCAGAGCAAACAGAGCCCTTTGCCAAGGGGCTGATGGACTAAATCAATGCAATTTATGCTAGCTCTGGTGACACTTCATTGAAAGGCAGCTGGCCTTCTTACCACCAGGATGAACGTTTTGCCATGGAGTGTAGCAATGGGGACAGTAAGTGCTGTACCTTTGATACTTCCTCCATTAAAAACCAAAGCAGAGCCCCACAAGTTGGATGTTGCCACGTCTTTCAGAAATTCACCGTGCTGCCCAGACCTTCTGCTGGTTTCTCTGACCTGCTTCAACGCCGGGTGTCAGGAACGATTTCTCTGATGTCCTGGTTGTTGCAGAATAGATCTGACTGAAAGGATCTGCTCGTTCCTCCTTTTTGCAGTCGTTTTGCTCGCACTGATTCAGGTACTTCTCACATTGCAGCCGAGCGTTGTAGAAAATCGTGTGGTTAAGTGTTTACCTGAACGTTGGTTAATACAGAAACCGTTACGCAGTGCTGTTGCTCAGAACAGGAGAAGTGTCAAAGTGAAAAACTGATGATTGGCCCATAGTGAGTGCATTACGCTTCACGCGTTTCCCCTTCACACGTAGTTAATAGAAAGTACAGGTGCTCCGGAGGGGCTGAACAGCCAGTCAGGGCTTCCTGGGTAAGAAAAGCGTTGCTATTGTACTGCTTTTGGAAGTGAGTACCGCAGTACAAGGAGCAAGATGTGAATATTGCAGTGGTTCAGGCTTTTTGTTTGGAACTTGCCATAGCGTTTTGTGTTTCATAAACACAAATGCATGTTTTGTTTACTAGTTTGTAAGAATGGGTAAGAAAAGGTGCTGAAATGTTCACCTCCTGTGTAGGTTCAGGAGTAGAACGGTAACTGCTGTGCAGCTGTGCCTGCTATGGACAAATGCTGGTTTTATCTCCGAAATCTAAGGGGCAGGAGAGGTGAACTGCAGTACTTAATGCTGAAGTTCTAACAACTGTATACAGCTGTTACTCAGTGGAATAATTTTAACTGGGATAGCTTGTGGAAGTCGTCTGTTTACCCGGTGTTTAGGTTACTCCGGTTCAGATAAATGCTACTAATGGAACAATACAGCTTTAAGACAGTACGTTTTTGCAAATAAGGGAAACAAAGTACCTCTGCAGCAAACGGAGTTTTCACACTGTTATTTTTTAGCTTGGATGCAGAACTCTGTAATTAATTAACAAATGTCTTACCGAAACCCAAAGCAGTAAAGCAGCGAGAACAGCTGTGAGCAGAGGTACAACTCAAATTTGTTAACACGTTACTGGTATTATTAATACCCACATTTGTTATGGTTTCATGAGCCTCTGCTTTGTTTCGCATTCTTTTATTTGGAGAATGTCCACTTTTCATTTCATTCTTTCTGCACACAAAGTGACTTTCCCATCTCAGCGTAACTGTAGTTCAGCTGAAGTGCACTCACTGAAGTTTGCATCTTTTTGGTCCCTCCTGAAGTTCCTCAGCAGGATCAGTGCCGAGTGCTACTCCTGAGCCACTGTAAATGTGCTGTGCGGGTCAGGGATGTAATAATCTCATTAACAAAATGAGAGCTTACCAGGTAGTCATAGTGCATTAGAAGCATAAGCTGGCTGATGTTTCTGTCTGCTGTGGTGGGAGCCGGTACCTTTGACTTCTCTACCTTGTTTGCAAAATACATGGCTGATATCAAACAGAGCAGCGATAGTCAAAACACACTGAGAGAGAGGTCAGTCACCCAACAGGAGGGCAGCAAAGATATGCGAAGGATTCTCTTCCAACAGTATTTACTGCAGCCAAGAAGGGAAAAGGCAAAAAAAAGAATTGTCATGATTAAAAGGCAAGGGTGTCAAAGACTGGAAGGAAAACACATTTTAGAAGTGTGCATGTGTTTTAAGCCTCGGACAGGACTGCTGGAGGTGAAAGGTAACAAAGAAACAGGGCTCCAGAGAAAACATCTGCAGAAAGCAAAGCTTAGAAGGCAAGTCCTCTTGTGAGCTATTGCCAAGCAGCTTAGAAAGAAAAGCCGTGGTTACGTGGGATTTTCTCCTGCTATCTTTTGATCAAAAAGCATAGAGGCAGTTCACTGTACAGAGTCTTTGCGAAGTATCAGGATGGGAAGCAGAGTGAAAATGGTGCTTTTGGCTTGAAACACTACTAACAGCAGTAGCCTGGGAGGTACAGAGAACCGTGCAACAATCCCAGAGCATTGCTATTGGAAAAGGACCGAGAATAAAGCAGGGCCACGCAGCCTGTAACACAATTCTTCAGGGGTAGGGCGTTCCAAGAGCTTAAAGGAATTCGGAATATTATTTTTTAACAAAATACTGCTAAGGGAGGATCCTGCCCTGCAGTTCTTTAGCACTGTGGCCTGTAGCAACCTCTGATGTCTCAGGCGATGTATTATATAGGTCATTTTTTAATGGGTGCTCAGGAAAGGTAAAGTATGCTAAACCTTGCTACAAAGGTTCTCATAGTTTTTTCTTGAGTCTTAACTTCACTGCACGGTCCTATTTCTGTAACCCTTTAATTTTCCAACTACTGACAACTGTCCGTTAGTGGGAGCTCTACCTCGGTCAGTGCACTCATTTTCTGTAGAGAAGCGAGAAGAAATGGTCAAAACAGTGAAACTCTGCTAATAAATAGATCAAAAAACTTGCAGACAGCATGCTCAGTCTGTTTCTTCATGTTACTTTAGCACACTGCCCCTTACTTGTAGGAGAAAACAGCAAGATTTGTTTGAAATGAAAAACCACGTGAATAGGTGTTGCATCTTTGAGATCAAGAGTTACAGAATCCATACGCTCTATCTGTGAAGACCTTGTATTTTTTAGAGGCTTAATCACACCTCGTATTTCAAAACAAATACAGCTCTGTGTGCTGACAGGTGTAAGTGGAATTAAAAGCCCTGTTGTTGCACTAAGTCATTTTTCTGCATCTATTCTGCTTGCAGGACACAAGCAGAGAGAGTAAGAAAGCCACGCTGCTGCAGAGGACCCCAAGGGCTCCTGCCACGCTACTCAGAAAGCGAAGCAGAAGGACAAGAACAGCTGTTCAAACTGACTGACAACATCCAAGATGAGTTGTAAGTACTCATTTACACAGTTACTTTAAGTAGTTCCATTTGCTACCATTGTGTCTTTGGGAAAGAGATGAAAATTATTTCCCGTGCACATACAGGCCCATTGCAGTAGTTTTCTCTGGGCACTGATTTACAGCACACCCCACGCTCCTGGTGACCTCCACAGCAGCCTTTCCACTGACTCTATTCCGATGTCATCGCAAGTGCCACAGGGTCCTGTGCATCACTTGGTGCTGTCACTGATCTCGCATGGCATGTGGTTTCCAGAACTGGAGCCATGGCTTCTCATCTTTCATGCCTTTTAATGATTCCAGTGTCCTTCTATCATTACAAAAGATGAGATTTCAGCAAGTTTCTAAGTAATTAGCATTTACCATGTATGTCCAATGGAGGCTAAACCCTCCTGCGTGTCAGTAAATGTTGCTGGAACCTGTACTCCTTCCGTAGAGGCACATACTTCACTGACTGAACCAGTATCTGTGCCTTTATCTGTCTGTTGTGTGCTGTTTCTCACAGCCCAAGGCCTGGCAGAGCAGCCAGCAGCTCCGTGACAGCAGTATGTGAATCACACTGTTACTTGGGTGCATGCTGAGGTCACTCTGGTTTGGATGTGAGAGAAGCTTGCATGGATGCCTGTGGTACATGTTATTGCAAAGTTATGGCTGTTAGCAGTAAATGAACAAAATCTGCACTACTTTTTTTTCCCAGAAGAGTCAGTATGTAGTAATTTAAATGGGTAATACATCCAAAACTGATGATGCATCTATGTTTGAGTGCCCTGGATATGGGTGCATGGAAGCAAGTGAAAACAGCTCACGATGTTATTAATGGTCAGGGTAGAGTATGAAAAAAATTCATACCGAGTAAATGCACAGAAAGATGTCTGTACAGTTGTTTCTGCAGGAGATGTCAGTTTGCTGGGTTAGGTTCTCAAGGCATAATTCATTACTTAACCAAATCTCTCTCTCCCAGAGTTACCTGAACAGCTGTTTTCAGTGGAGAGCACACGATACTGTGTTTTGCACCTATCATAGTATTTGCTCTGAGTATCTACTCCGCATCAGAGTATTGGCCAAGGCAGAGTAGTTAGAACTGTTTCCAGTGCCTAAAGAAGAAAATGACACCTCGTGGTGAAGCTCTCAGAGGGAGTTTCCCCTTTGTGGCCCTGTCTCAACTCCACCAGCATCAATGATGAGGCACTGAAAGCTGTGTACCTATGAGGAAGAGTGTGTAGTTTGCCACTTGCTTGCAGCCCTGTGATCTTACAGTCGCATTATCCTATTTTCATCTTAGTGACAGGACGTAAATGGCATATCCAGTCTGGCTCTTAAATGGGGAGAATGGGAAGAGAACAATTTGTGATTAAAAAAACAAACAGTGTCAACTTTTCACAAGTGTACCCCATAAGCAGAACTGTGGGCTTCTGTCATTTCAGTCACACTGCCCATTCACAGCGACTTTCACCATTAGAAACATCACACAACAAGAAAACAGTGTCTCTTGTCATGGAAAGTAAGTACAAAATTATGCCTCTGACTTTTATCCCAGTATCATAATCAGAAACATACTCAGAGACCTGATTATTTGCATATTTTCCTTCGGAGTTAAATCCATAAAAGGGGGTTTAATACCTTGCTCTACTGTTCTAACTAAATGTTTCCACATTTTTTTCCAGTTAGACTCACTGTTTCACTTCTGGAAAATATTGTGTAATTACTTCCTGATGTTGTTAAAAACCCACAAATTCTCCGGAGATCTGGTTGCTTCTGCTTTGTTCTACCGGATCGTGTTTCATTTAATCTTCCATTTTATTAATTTGAAATTTTGAAATAGTGTAGATGCATATTTGTTGGCTTTTTTTAAATATATAAATCAACAGAAGTAATATCTTGTAGTCGTATCTTAAAAGGTTAAATACCCATTTTGAGAACTAGGCACAGAGAATAACAGTTGGCAAGAGAAAATGGGTAATGATGCATGACTCAAACTTAGAACAAAATGCAGAGCTTGAGCTACAAACTAGCTAATGTTTCAGTGCTTCACCATAAAATACGTCCTCTGTTTCCATTCCTCAAAGTACATATATGACACCATGAAAAAATCAGAGATATAATCTTCTCATGGGGAAAAAAATACAGCTCTGGAGTGTGGTTTCCCAGTTGTTCCCACTGAACTTCACAGGAGCTTTTGGTGGCTCTGTTCTCTCTATGGCTATTGTGGTACATATGGCCATAATCCCATACATCTGGAAAAAAAATAGCAGTTCTGCTTTTGTGGGTACACAGCACCTTCAAAAAATGTCTCAGCTGTACAGTGACAGTTGCATGACACAGTATATCCAGGACTTCTGATAGTCACCTTTTTTTCTTTCCCTGCTGGATAAGAAACAAAGGCCACTGTGCCAGCAGGTTTGCTCTGCTTGCTCTTCCAGTGGAAGCATCACCCAAGTCAGGATCTCTGTAAAGTACTGGACTTTTATTTGCCTCTTCTCAGAAGCAAGACTGTTTTGCAGGCTACCCAGCAGGTTATGAATGACTGTACTCTTCACACCACTTATTTAAAATGCAAATTCAAGTTAATGTAAATGTGCACGTATGCCTCTTTCACTTTTGCAGATGCAAAAGTGTTCGTTAGCTGATGTGACTGGGAGGTACAGGGCAGGGAAAAGACAAGTTGAGCACCGAACAGCATCTTGCAGACACGTATTAACAGAAAATTACTAGAATCATTCTTTTGTATCACAAAATAAACCATGGTCGCAGCTTTTGAAATATTTTTTGGTTGCTAACATTCCATGTGTCGTTAAGGGCGTATTTGGATGTAGCTCACGGTAGTTTGTACAAAGTGTTACCTCACTGGCAAAGCAGACAGTTGCTGTGGAACTGGTCAGTGGAGATAGATGGTAAACTTTTTAACTAAAGCCCTTAAGACTGAAAACCATCAGTGTTTTCAAACACAGTGGAGTACGTTGCTGAACATATTAGGGCACCAACAGACAGATTTGTACAGATAACAGCTCAGGAAGTAGTGAATCTGAAGCCACCTGAAAGCAGGAGAATCCTAGTTTGACAGTTTAGTTTATACTTTCATACAAAACTTCGCCCTCTTTCTTTCTTAGTTGTGTCTCCATATATCATTTTTGGAAAATTTCACAAATGAAGTTCATTTCAGCAGTAAATCAAAAGCAAGGGAGCGTTTGTGTGTGAGTTATCTATTTCATTTTCACATTCCTTCCTGCTAATTTTTACACATCACCCTTTTCAGCCATCGTAATTCTCCATCTTCTTAATTCACTCTTTTCTACCTCCCCTATTCATCACTTGGACTAATCTCTCTGGGGAAACCTGCTTGCTGCTTAACCTTTCACCCCGGTGTTAAACAGCTAATTTCTCTTTTCTAGCTACTGCTGCAGGCAGCAGGTTAAACTTGTTTTTTGTTTTTAAAGGAAGGGAGGTGTGTGGGAGAAGGAGGCTCAGTGCGTTTATAATGTGTTAAAAAAAAAGCTTTTGTCATAAATATATCCCAAATTTTTCACGTATCAGTAACAGCTGAAGTTACAGTTAAATTCTGGTGTAAGTCTTTCAGTGTTCAAAGGCAAGGAAGTTCATCTTCCTAAGTCTTGTTAAAGGATACTTTTATATAACCTTCTAATGTCCAAAGCTAGAAGCCAGGCTTTTAGTGTCTCCTTTGGTTTACGACGTGATCTTTTTCAGCTGAGCAGGTACCCACCAGCTTGATTTTTAGAGCAGATTAAATACAAATGAAGTGTAGGTGTTACACTATTATTTAAGACTTCCAAAGGTCACTGAAAATGCACAAGGTTAAGACATTTGTTACAGCTGAGTATTTTTATCAAGTCATTCACTTCTTATTTTTGTTTTGTTTTTTTTCTCTTTTTCACAGCTTCATTGCAGTGGAGAACATAGAGAAGTACTGCATTCTCATTTCATCTAAAGCTGTTTATTTCCTCAAGAGCGGTGACTACACAGACCGTGAAGCCATCTTCCTCGAAGTGAAGTACGATGACCTCTACCACTGCCTCGTTTCAAAAGATCATGGGAAAGTATACGTACAGCTGACGAAGAAAGCTGTTAATACAAGCAGTGGTGTAGCAATGCCAGGCCCATCACAACAGAAACCCATGGTAAGGATGGCACCTGTTGTTCCTTTCATGCAGGCATTTCTTTTCCCCTCAGTGCATGTACTGACACTGAAAGTATTTCCATCATCGGTGTTTGGTTTCTTGTACTGTTCAATAATGAAAACTTCCTTCTTCCAGCAGTGAAAACAGCAGCTGCCAGAACGGTTTAGGTTAGTAGAACTTGTTCCATAAACTGCTGAGAAAAGCTGAAGGTAAAAATCGGAAATATTCCTGAACGCAGAAGTTACATTAGGAAATATTTACCGGAGAAATAATCTTGATTATACAATACATACATGTAATTAGGCGCAGTGCTATTTACTGTAGTTTTCTCCCTACATACATAATTTTTTACAGCAAAATATCTAAGATTGGAAAGACTATTTATGTCGTACATGTAAAAATTAATCAGTATTCTCACCTCTCAACCTAGTGGGTTTTTTGCTTCCTTACAGTAGTTGCTGCAGGTCTGTTTTACAGACAAGGTTACAAGCTCACCCCTGACCTAAGTTGGTTTACATTCCAAACAGTAAAGACAGATGAAAGGTAGGACAGGAAGCAAAGGAAATAACTTCAGATAGTGTGAGATGTTTCTGTTCCCACCCTGTATTACCGAAACTCCAGTTACCTGTCTTTCCCTCTCTTATTTCTTCCATACTACATCCTCAGCACTGAGAACAAGATCTCCACTGAAGCACTTTTATTCTTTCAAGCACAGCCAACCACCTTCCTTCAGTTAGTAATGGTGTCACTTTAACAATGTACACATCTCTTTCTGCAGGTCAATGTGAAATCTGAAGTTCTTGCAGTAAAGCTATGTCAAGAAATAAACTATGCAAAGAGCCTTTATTATGAACAACAGCTTATGTTAAGACTCAGTGAAAATCAAGAACAATTAGAGCTGGACTCTTGAGACATCTTCCTTACTGCCAGAGTGAACTGCAGGAATCAGTCTGGAGCTGATGTGTTCTGTAATTAGAGAAAATACTATAATGGGAAGGAAATAAATATGATTTTAGTATTTAACTGTATGGAATCATTGTAAGGAAACAAGTGTGGTGGGCTTGTTTTGTTTTGTTTTTAAAACATTACATGTATAACAAAGATATAGCTCAAATGCATTCAGTGCTGGGAGAAGCCCTGTATTTTGCTAAGAATGTATATATGTAAAAGTGTTCCATGTAAATAAAGTCCACACCAGGGTGTTGGTATAAACACAAGTCTGTTTACAGTGTAAAGAAATTAAAGGAGCTATACTGAGTCTTACTGCAGTACTGAAACTACCTGTTCGTTCTCTCTCTGCTTTTCACAGTTCAGGAATGTACGTAAAGAGTGTTAAAAAAAAAAATTAACTGCAGCTATTGGAGCACAGAAGTCCTGTAGTTCTTAGCTTTAACACTGTGATTAGGGTGCATTGGTTTCTGTTTTTTTTTTCTTATCATGAGTACAGCTAATGTGTACCTAGTATTGCACTGAAAGGTCATTGTTTTTAATGAAAGAATTGTGTTACAATAAATATTGCAGCGATGACTCACTAGTTTAATTACACTTCCAAAATACGAGAAAACAAAAAGCTGAATCCATTCTGAATCCAGAACTCAAAAAACCTAGCAAAGTCTGCACCTCTGAACAGCCCTGCTTCCACTTGTTCATGCAAGCAGCCTTGGAAACTGAAATCTTTATGTTCAGCTTTTCCCTCCACTCTCAGTAAGTGTACGTAGGTGGCTGGTTAGTGCTGAACTGTGCTAGCACTGGAAATGTCAGGGTGGGGAGACATCACTGCATCATTTGTCTTACGGACAACATATTCAAAACTAAACTTTTTGAAATAATAAAAAAAAAAATGCTTTTTCAAATGTATGTCACACGAGTATTTGTCTTATCAACTAGCTGTATTCCCAGAAAGTAGGCAATCTAATGGAACATTTTCTAGTGTGGGGTGTGTGTCTGTCTATCTAAGAGGGAATAGCCTGCACCTGGTTAGAAGTAAAACTGTTTTTAACTCCTGTAATGTGAAAGGCAGATGACTGCTCTGCAAGGACAAAATATATCATCAGTGGATATGTGTATGGTCTGTCACTAGAAATCCAAATCCATAAAGGCCCATTATGCAAATGAAACTGATTTAATGCACCACTTTTGTATATTTCTCTGTATAATTTTTAAGTAAAATGTAGAATTCAACAAGTGTATTGGCTCAGCAGTGCTTTAACATGTCAGTCCTACTGGACTCTTGCGAGTGTGACCCTGCTCCTCTCCCCTACAAAATTGCTTTTCTTTTATTGCCACAAAGTCTAGTTGCTAAAGCCTGTAAGTAGGGGGATAAGGTGAACAAGAACTAGTTCACAGGTGAATGGCTTGCATAGTTTGTTTTGCAGCATCTATATAAGGAACAGGAGCACAAACACCTGAAGAAAAGTATGGCAGTATGCCTGAACTCAGTGGCCTGAACTCAGGGAACTACAGGATATAATGGATCTAATTTGTGTATTTCCTTTGGAATGTGCTAAACCTGGTGTTTCTTTGGCAGCTGATAACAATTAAATTATTTAAAGCTTCAAGAAAGGTACCCACTATCTCAGATGTACAAGAGTACCATGGACTGTAGCTGGCTTAGGCTACTCAAGTATGTTACTATACTGTTCCAGCAGTGACACTGTGCTCCTCTCAGCTACAGCTGCTGACTTATTCATAGAGAGACAAGCAAAGTTTTCTCTTACAGGTCTGTAGACAGTGCTGATTACTACGAGTAATGTACAGATACACTTGCAGGAAGCACACTGCCTCTTTTAACATTCCAGAACAAACTGAATTAGAACTTTGTTGTTTTCTGATGGCAGCTGTTGTTGTTTTTTTTAAGCTCAGATGATGTTGCTTGTTGCTATAACCCAACTATTTCTGTATCATCTCAGAACTCCTACTGTGGACTTCCTATTGTTATTGGCACTATTAACATTATTACTAAGTGAACAGATACAACTTTCAGATTCCAAGGGCCATACTCAAAAATAGTTTTTAGAGGAGGAGGTGGAGAATAAGTGCAAGTCTCTAGTTTTCATAAAAGTTAAACACAAGCTGTAACGAGGCAGGACAGTGTAATAATTCCACCTACCAAATCACGTGAAGTTCTGAGCTTTATGAAGGCCTACCATCCTTCAGCCTGGTTTTACTTGAGGAGATAGGACTTGCAGCCATGAAAGTAGATTGTATTGAAATTTCAGAAGCTGTGAGGGGAAAAAAAATTGCTGATGAGAGACAATAAGACAGTTTCTGTGCTATATCAATGCCTCACAGTACAGGACCTAAGCTATACAGAGTTACATAAGTCAAACAGTACACCACAAGAAATGGTACGTTAGATATTAAGCTAATATGATATATAAAAAAGGCATCCTAGTATTTCTAACATTTCTCCAGAACTATATGGTCTACCATCACTAAAACAAAACAGACTTGCGACCAGACCTTTAATGTTTGAGCTATGTCAAAGACCACAGCTGGCTGTGTCACTGTTTTCTAGAAGCAATTCTGGACATACAGAACTACAGAGGTCCTTTCTGTCCTGATCTGTATCTACAGCTGTGGCTGCAAAGGTCTGTTTTACTGCCTCAGACCTGACAAAGCAATCAAAACACAGAGAACTACTACTCTGAATCACTGATGTCACTGCTTCTGTTAGTTACGAGCACAAGGCCACTTCTTTTTTCCTGAGGAAGCAGTATTGCTAACAGGAGGAATCTGGTAAACTATCTGGGACTGCAGAAGTATAAACATACAGAAAACAGATGCATACTGTGAATGCTAAAAGTGGAGGCAAAAAAGAATGAAAAGAAAAAAAGTAGCATCACATACCCATAACATGATTTTGTAAGTAAGTTTAATTCCTGGAGCCAGCCCTGAGCTGGTAGCAGGCTCTAGCACACTACAGGTGAGGGGAGCAGATCAGGTATCTGCCTGCCTTGCTGCCTCTGGAAAAAGAGAAAGTCGTGGGACAAATTGGAAGAAAAAGTTTAATAACTTTTAGGCATTCTATTCCAAGCAGGAGCGAGGGGCTGCATGTACTAGGGTAACATCAGGCTGAAACAGTTTTCATGACAGTCACTACTGACCCATAAACAATTCTGTTACCTACTCCAACTTAGCCATCTTTAAATAAATTATAGGCTACGAAACAGGAAATACAAAATGAGATATGCCTGAAATAAGCTAAACAACATGCAACATGTGGACAATATCCTTCCTTCTGCTCTTGAATAGACTCTTTCAATAAATCAACTAGATGCTAGCTGAACAGCTTAAGTTGTGAATGCTGTTTAATCAAAAAGTGCAGTGCTTATGCTTTTGTGGGGAGAAAGTAAGTGGCTAGAAGTTCCACATCTCAAAACAGAAAAGCAATCATAATAATCATGACAAGGGGTTCAACATATGCTATCCCATTTCCCAGAGTGCATGATGTTTTCCACCACTTAACTATTCTCTCATCAATTGAAGATTTGCCCTCCAGGACCGTGGACCAGCTACATATAAATATGTTAAAAGAAAATCTTTTTTTTCACTGTAATAGTTGAGCACTGACCTGATTCACACAGTGCATGAACCACCAGATGATGACACCCCTAGGGATAACCTTGCTTGCTCCACTTCTCCTCCTTAATCACAGCAAATTCAGCTCTGGTACCTAGCTTTGAAAAGCAGGGTTCTTGGCACACACTGCAGGTTACTGGCAGCTGCAAAAACAAAATGGCATTTTTATTAATGCAACAGTTGCTCGAATGCTACTTATGTAACAGTTTCTCACAAAGAATAACACTGTATATGTATTTGTGTGCATATGCACATGTATAAATATGTATTTATGTAATATACCTATTTCTTAAATTTACCTTGAAAAGTGATGGCCGTACTCCCCACACTTCTATTCTTAGAAGTGTAGTTGTTATAAACAAGGAACACTGAGTCTTATTTTCTGACAAACCAGACTAGGTGCAGAGCTCTGCACTCCAATCCAGGCTTGACGGTAACTGCTTTGTCAGTACACATGATGATGCTCTTTTATCAAATATGGAGCTAGGACAAAGTCACTGCCAATTTCCCATGCGTATTATGGGTTCAAATCTATTACAACCTACAGGTAGTTGGTCAAATACTCTGGCAGCCTTAAAAAAGGAATCAGGACAGTTCAAATCTATCTGCCTCGCTAATAGCACAGCTACCTAGCAGAGAAAACATTTCATTAACAGAGACCAGGTCAGTTTCTCTAAGACTGAGATGTTCTCCTTTCCTAAGGTCATTATCATCAGATTTTCTGAGTGAGAGAACGTGAGTAAAACAGCACCAGATGTGTACACAAAACTAGGTCCTCACACTGCCACTGGGTTCACACATGTCTCAGCTGTAACACAGCGCAGTTACTCATGAAAGGAGGCCTGCCAAAAAGGGAAAAAAAGAAAGTTATTCATTAACCACTGACAAATAGTGAAGAAAAGATTATTTTTTTTCCCTATTTTCCCTCAGTGGAACTACAGCATATTCAAGTATAGAAATAAAAATAATCTTGGCGCTAAATGCAGTTACATAAGAGGTAAATGCCTACTGCATTGTATCAGTTCTATTCATGGCCTGCTGCGCAGCCACGTTGTTGTCTCAGTGCAGTCAGACTCTGCTACCACAAGGGATTGCTGGGGCTTTCTTGCTAACAGACACTGCTGCCCAAGCAACATGCCCAGCACAAGCAGTTCTCTCGCTGGATAAGAATAACCTTGCACCTCCGGCCTATTCTGGTCTGACTTAACAGTTCTAAAAGGCCATGAGAGAAGTAAACAGCTTTCATGTGCGTTTACACTTTGGATAAATGGATGGGTCACCCAAAGGACAAGGATTGTGTATGGGAGCTACAGAACAATTGTTTCTGCCCACTAAAAATGCCAGCAAAATAAAAAATAATAATAAAAAAGTCCCCTGGATACTGCAGCTGTAGAAAAATTTTAACAAACAGAGAAATCTATCAAATCCACCATCCATCAACCCTCTGGAAATAGCAATAGCACTTGCTTTGACCCTCAAGAGCAGCTCACCACTCCTAATGTCTGTTGTTTGCCAGCAGCCCTGAAGCAATCTGCAGTCAGCAACGCAAACCACCAGGTACAGAGTAATGGTGCGGCAAAAATTTGGCCTCAGTCTTTGATGAGGGCAGAACAAACAAACCCCACACCATTTGGAGCAAGATGTAAAGAAATTCCCACAGCATCACCACTGCTGGAATGCACTCAGAATGGGAAGATGAGCATCCATTGCCAATGCAGAGGTTATACACCCGTTTGAAATATTCACCACCGTGCACGAGCAGTGTAGCACTGCATGTGTGCCTGAGACTTCACCCAAAGATTCTGGTATCACTGTTTGCTGTGGGTTCCTGCAGAAGGTTGAAATAACCCACAAAAGTATAAGACTACACTTTCCTACCTTGTGCACGCCAGCATGACTTCTGCACCCACCGTTTCCTGCCCATCTTTCACACACAAATGCTGAAATCTGAGCAATGTGCAAGAGAAGCCATGCTGTAACCAATCAGTGACCATTATATTCCACAGAACAAGCATCTACATCCTTTCCAGGTTACATTCGGCCACACTTCTTCCCACTGCTCGCACTGTGGTAAGCAATTGGCTCCCACCACAGGCGCGACACACAGAAGGGTCTCAGCACTGCACACACAGAGAGAAGGAGAGAGGAGGTATTTCTGGAAGCCCGGCTCCTCTTCAGAAGAGAAATGTTTCCCTTGGCTTGTGCAAGTTGCTCAGACTGTGTGCAGTAACAGGCTGAAGAAGCCAGCTTTCCATTCCCTGTTCCATTACTCTTTTTGATTGGCACTTTAATGAGGGCGCTAGGGGTCGACCCCCTGCCAGGGGGCTGGTTCATGCCCCGTTTATCTCACAGTCCATGTAAGACTAAAATAACACGCCAGGCTGAGTTTCACTGCCTTGCGATCCAACAGCCCACCATGATGGATTGAGTGACTGCAGCAAGTTGGCAGCTAAAGTGTGTTGTAACAGTATCTTCCTGTCAGCGCAACACAATGGATTTGCTGATTCCTGGGTTTTCCCAGTGTTCATCGTTACCATCGACTCAGAATTTTCTAAAGTTAATTTTCCAGAGGGCTGCAAAGTGATAATAAATAACATACCAAAGGTCACACCATGCTTTTTTTTCCCCCTCCACTGTCCTACTGCTGACGAAGTAGGGCTGCGGTGCCAGCTTTACTGCAGATGCAACAGCCATAAATTCCTATCACTTACTTTTCCAGAAAGGGCAGCTCTGTCGCTCTTTGTGTGTGAGCTCATCCTGCCAGGCCAATGCACGGCACACATGGTATTTCAGCCCCGAACACAATGCTGAATCCAATGCAACATAAAAGGAGGCTGCCACATAAGGCAGTTCTCCCCGGAAGAGCCATAGGCTCGTTTTGGGGCTGAGTTCACAGCATGCAGAAACATGAACATCGTGAGCATCAGCATGTTTGTGCTAGGCATCCAGAACTCATCCCGTTTTATCCCTTTCCATCTCTGAGACTCCAGATCCATCTAACTGTGGGCAAAATCAAGTGTGCCCCTGCCAACAAAAAGAACAGGTAAGAAGAGAAATGTTTGTCACGCACGTGGAAGAGACCTTCTAAACAGGGAAGATCAAGGATGAAAATGCAGGGATATGACAAAAAAGTGTGATGGGGATATGGAACCAGACTGAGGAGCTAGTTGAAGAGCAATATATGGCTGCTCGCAACAACAATTTGCTTTTTACACTGACAATGTGAATCACTGTACAGCACAGATTTCTATTCGTGGTGCAGAAGCAACAAGTTTCATGAGTTATACATCCGTATTCGTGAAACAGAAGAAACACTCTTAACTACAAACTGAAACAGCAGCAGCATGATAGGGTCACTACCAGTGCAAGTCTTTGCTAGCATACAGCATGTAATTACCCCGGTACCTTGCAGAACTTCTCAGGAGAATCTAGTTCACAGTTCTGTGCACCCCAACACCACAGCCTGCAGACACATTACTCATCCAGCTTTGAACGAGCCACCTCAGAGGCTGCCAACAATACCGACACAGCAGTGAAACAGAAGATGTGCTGTGAAAGCAGTCTGAAGCTTTACTGAGGCCAACGCTCGTCAATCCACCTATACCTTTGCCAGTTCAGCTCAGCCTGAATCTGCCTACACAAGCTGCTGCAGCCAAGCCCTAAGTGCTCCTCAGGGGAGGGCGAGATACTTACACCTTAGCACAGTAACACTGAGGAGGGCATACTGAGCATACAGCCAGAAGGCCTGGGAATTATTAGGAAAAATGAGTGGGTGGGGGAGCTCAAGGGACCAGTGGGAGGATGCGGGAAATCAGTAACACTGATTTGAATAACTGGTAACAATTATTAGATCTTTTTCAGTATGAATCATCTCTCAGAGACTCACCATTTGAATGATGTCACTCAAGGGGCAGTAAAAATACAGTAGAAGGAACAAGCCTGCCCTGAAACAAGGGTTTCAAGCCATAAGGTGAATGAAGAAATGGTCTGGGAAGCGCTGCAAATGTGTCTAAAAGGGAGGAACTTCTGTGGAGAACACACGCTCTAAGTGGCAGGTTGAACAAGCACATCTGTCTGTAGGAAAATTATGGCATTACTTAAAGCTCTGCCAAATCTCTTCAAACTGATGGAAAAAGAGCGGTCTTCCTTATCTGGTGACCGTTGAACTTGTCCTTGCCCCATTCCCTTCCCAGTGGTGACATCTGCATTTGAAAAACAACAGGCTGTGAAAGTAGTCAGCCAGAGCCATCCCAAGGGAACAAAACAAAACCAGAACAACAAACCAAGGGCCCCAAACAACCAAACAAAAACATGACTTTAAACAGAATCCATTCTCCGGGTTCACCAAATGTGCAGAACAGTTTCTGTCATTGCAGGGAAAGGGGCAGCAGAGAGCAGTGCTGCCTTATGCAGATTTCGACTGCTACTTTTACTTTTTAAACAATTGCATGAGGACAAAACCTGCTAAGTAACTAGTGGCATCAGCAACAGGCTGATGCAACAGGCAAGCTCAGAAACTACACTGCAGCCACACTGCAGTTCATACTCTCTTTCTCCACCCCTTCCTTCTAACACACCCCTACTCTTCTCAATCTACAGAAGAGATCTATGGCCCCTTTCTGTCAATAGGAACACCAAGCTCCTGCACCCATTCTTCATTTATTTCTCACCTACCAGGCAAAATACTGAAACTTTGAGAGAGCAAAATGACATCCTTGCTCCCTGGCAGGAGAGGAGTTAGTGAGCTCTAACTGGTAACAGTGGGCTCCGCCACAGCATGGCCATTCCAGCTGCCCTGCTGGGCGAACCCCCCCCCTCACTCTGTAACCACCAAGGCACACCACCAGCTCCCCACTGTCCAACAGCAGTGCCGGGCTGGCCTGAATGCACGTCTGGGCAGTGTGGTAATGTCAGTCCGAACTCCTGTCCTTCCTCAACACCCAGGAATTTGGGATACCAAGACAGACGCTGTCAGGACTACTTTGCAGACAATCACCTAATGTAAACCTGGCAGTGGCTGAGGAGCTGTACGTGAACTCAAACGCAAATGCAGTGCGAGAAAAACTTGACCTCCTTCCCAGATCCAAAACGGGGGAGGGAAGCCATCCTCCTGCACTGAGCGGAGCAGCACGCTGAGCTGAAAATACTCACAGCCCTAGGAAGGCTCACAGCTCCCTGAAGTCAGAGCTTATCTCTAGGTTTATACAATGTTCCCTCCATTTTAGACAGGGCTCCTGGCATTTACCATCTGAAAGTTCACTACCGATAAAAAGGCTCTTTAAAGCCTCTGCAAAGACCTCTGTTTTATGGAATTTAGGCACACACACAAAAATACAGGGCTGAACTACCAGAAATACTGTGCAGTGGGCACTTCAGTGGGTTTCAGGCCTTCCTCACCTACAATGAGTGAAAAGGAACATCAGAGAACAGCAGTTCCGATTTCAAAACACTGACTTGAAGCTAGAGAACTATGTTATAGGGTTTAAGCACTCTACTGGATATTACTCTCCAACAAAGCTGCCATCCCACTAACTTTAATTTGCTTGGAGAGCTCTTGGGAGAAGAAGCAGTGGGGATTTCAGAAAAGGTCAACAGAATAAATTCTGTTCTGGATTCCGTACCCCTGGAGGAAAGTCCATGATTTACACAGAGGTGATGTGAGTAAGAGCCATGCTACGCCATGTGCGTTAGTAACTGAGAACAAAATTAAGCTTAATAGTTAGCATAATGCTATGTTTTTACAACATCTGTCAGCAATCATTTGTATTTACTTGCACTGCAAACGCAGAAGAAAAGTCAGAGAAATATAAACATCAGAATTCACTGAATTCCCACCAGCCTTGCATCTTCCCACAAAGAATCTCTACCCATTCCTGTTCAGGCACTATTTGTTCCTTGCCCTCTCCAGCATGAAAATTCTTCCCCGTTCTCTATGACCAGAAATTACTGGTATTGGTTCTACACTGGAACAAATACTAACCAACCCCATGGCAATTAGTGGCATTAACTTCAGCGCTCCTAAGACAGCAATCAGATCTCTTCTGGACTCAAAACAACAAATTAAAACTCCTTTCAGTTCCAGCTCTCTCTTTGGCCATGCCTCACACTACAGCAAAAAAGGAGGCAGTAAAGCCAGGGTTGTGCTCTACTTGAGTTGTACTCCACCTGTGCAATGCAGGGTGAGCAACAGGTTAGCTGGGTGAAAAGTTCACTGCAAGCTGAGCTGTCTGTTTCTCTTGCTTAATTTATCCGATATTTGGCT
>JANHGO010006067.1:0-21988 GCA_024606505.1 Aquila spilogaster
CCCTCTTCAAACCAGATTGTTTCAGTGGAGGGATGGTATGCCACTGCTCTCCACTTGCTCGGGTTGCCCTTGCTGGATCCATCCGTATACCAGGCATCCTCAGGAATAGGATATTTTCCTTCCTGAATGGGACTCTTCTCCAGTGGAGCGACCATTGTCTCTTCTGGCACATCACTGTGATATGTCACTGGGTCTAGGATCTTCTGAAGTTCTTCTTTCAATGGTGATGAAGACAGACTACTCCTCTGGCTGAGATAGGCGACCCATCGTGCCACTGTCTGTGCTTGGTCCACCCCTGCCTTAGGAAGGTGGGCCAGATCTTTAACCCACCCCTGAATTGGCAAAGTGGTCTTGACTATGACTTCAGATGTTTGGAGTATTGGCTCTACCGCCTGCAGTGCGGAGTAGGCAGCCAATAACTGTTTTGCAATCATGCTGTATCTTTCTTCTGCTCTGTGCCACACCTGGGACCAAAACCCGATCGAGGTCCGAAGGGAACTTTGGCATTGCCACAGGCCCCAGCCAAAGCCATCCTGAGTGACATGGACATCCAGTTCCACTGGGAGGGTAGGATGGATCAAATACACCCAACGCCTGGGCTCATTTAACAGCCAGTTTTGCCTGTTGAAAAGCCTCATGTTCTGTTCTCCCCCAGTCCCATAGCTGGCTCTTCTTTGCGAGTCAATACAAAGGCCTCAGCAGCTGCGCTAAGTGGGGTATAAAGGAACGCCAGTATCCCAATATACCCAAAAATTCTTGCAGCTGCTTTGGTGTCGTAGGGACTGGGAAGGCCTGAACCTTATCTATGACCGCACTGGGTAGTGCTTCGGTCTTTCCTGACCAAACTACCCCCAGGAATTTCACAGATAAACCCACAGAAGGTGCAGGGTCCGGGCCTATAGCCCATCCTTTTTCCTGCAGGCAGGTGGTCAATGAATCTGCCGCCCGACCTACTGCCTCCAGGAAGTCAGATGTCAACGTGAGATCATCGATATAGTGATACAAATTAACATTGTTAGGTCTTCTCCAGTCTGCCAGATCACCCGCCACTAGGTTATGACAGTATGTTGGTGAATGCACGTACCCCTGTGGCAGGACCTGAAAGGTCCACTGCCTGCCTCCCCAGGTAAACGCAAATTGGTCCTGTGATTCTTCAGGAATTGGAATGCTGAAGAATGCATTTGCCAGGTCTAGGACACAATGGTAGGCTTTTATTCCCCTACTCAATGTGTCCATTAGGGAGGCAACATTGGGTACAGCTGTGTGAATAGGCAGCATGGCCTTATTTAACTCTCTGTAGTCCACTGTCATTCTCCATGTGCCATCTGACTTCCGCACTGGCCATATGGGGGAATTATACGGGCTGTTTGCAGGCCTTACGATCCCAACCTTTGCTACTTCCTGCACAGCCCTGGATATTTCATCTTGCCCCCCCGGGTATCTATATTGCCTTACACTAGAAATCCGGCTTGGTTCCAACAGGCGAATAGGTTCATGCTTTGCACGGCCTCTCAATATTGCCTGCACCGCCCAGACACGAATGCACCTCTGCTGGAGTCTGAATTCTCCTATGGTCATCTGGAGAGCCAGACCCCACAAAATGTCTATGCCCAAGATGTACTCTGGGACCGGGGCAACAGACACCTTATACTCCCGGGGTGGGAGACACCCAACCCCCAATTTCAACCACGTTTCGGTAACAGGAATGGTCTGTCCCCCGAAGCCACTGATCATCACGCTGTGCCTTTTAAACTTGGAAGGATCCCCATAAATAATTGATGTCTCCGTGCTCGTATCAACCAATGATATGACTCGTTGTATATTGTTCTGTTGACCAAAATTCGTCAATTCAACATAGAACCTCCGGTCCTGTCTAGAGGCCCTAGTCACACAGGGACTAACATCCCTTGTCACCCTACAAACTGCGTGACTGCCATATCTTTTCCCTCAGGTGGATCGAGCACAGAGACCCAGGTCACCTGAGGCAGTTTTATTCTTATGCTGGGAACCAATAAATCCTCCAGGCTCCATGTTACTGGAATTTTTTCCATAGTTCTCACCCCTGTCCTTTTGGGGTGATTTTGAAATTTGATTGTACTCCAACTGCTCCCACAGCTGGAGGAGGACATGATTAGCCTGACAATAAATTTTCGAAAATTGAACCCCAGCCCAAATTAAAACGTTAAAAATTTGTCTTCGGGATACCCGTATGGGTCCCGATCCAGGAGTCCACGGGACGGGCATTCCGGTTCTAGTTACAGGAAGGACCTTGACTCCTTCCGCAGTCCAGATATTGGGCCTGGGCCAAACGTGCTCCTTTTCCCCAAATCAGCTACCAGCTGGACAACGGCCTCTGAGGCCACCTCGGGGTTCAAAATGGATACTAGTGTACTGTAGAATAGGGAGGGTGCCTGTTGTAAAAACAGGTCCTTCATTTCTGCTGAAAATTTTACTAAACCTGCGCTTTCAAATGAATCTACGTAAATTGCTTCCTTCATCCCTAATTTGCAGATGTACAATATAATTGGAATTGAAGCTAATAAATCAAATAAAGAGAGAGAGTGTGTCCAAAACCAAAGGCCTTACGCTAAAGCTGAAGGCGAGACGGCTGGGGAACCTCCACTGCCGAGATGACCAGCAAAAGAGGAAGTCTCGGGACTTGCATGCAGGTTTATCTTTCCCTCTGGGTGGAGAACGGGAACGCAAAGTCCTCTGGGGTATGGAGTTCTCTTCTGAGAGCCAGGTACCTGGAAATTCGGCAGCCCACGGAACTGGAGCATTAACTCTTTTTAACTCCCAATGCACTACATGATGTAATGATGTGGAATACCAATAATAAAAATCATAAAACCATGACAACTACTCAGAAAGATCCCTGTAGAAACTGCTTCTGAAGGTGTTGGGGCCATTAGTACTGGTCACTTTTGAAGCACATCTCTTAAGAGCACAGCAATAGGCAATTCCAAAATGTTGGAAGTCATGCAGGCAGGACAGAAGATATGCATGGCCGACCTAGAGTATTCTTCTAGAGCTTTGGCAGAAAAGGAATGTATATGGCCACTGGAAGGGAGGTTGAGCAACACAGGAAGACTACAGAGATGCTGTCTGCCATTGTAGGGAGAAGATTCATGCAGCCAAAGCTCTGTTAGAGTTGAAGCTGGGACAACAAAAAGGACTTTTAAAAATATATTAACAGCAAAAGGAGGACCAGAGATAATATTGGTCCATTATCTGATGAGAACAATCACCTCACCAATAGGAACATAGACAAATGCCTTCTTCAGTCTTTAACACAGGCTGTGGTACCACAACTGACCCAAGCTGGAGGATTGCGATTGCAATAATAATAAACTCTCAGCCAACCCCAAACTGGTGCAGGATTTTCTACTCCAGCTGGATGCACAGAACTCTATGGGGCCTGATGGGCTTCATCCCATCAAAGAGATGGCTGATGTCCCTGTGAGACCTCTTTCAACTAATTTTCCATGGTCTTTGGTCCTAGTTGATTGGAAGCTGGCAAACATTGTCCCAGTTTTCAGGAAGGGCAAGAAAGACGATCCTAGTAAGAACAGGCCTGTCAGTCTCACTTCAGTGCCTGATAAAATTAGAGAGAAGATTATTCTGGGAGTTTCAAGAAAAACTCCTGAAAGTCAGTGCAGTCATCGATCACAGCCAACACAGGTTCACAGGGGGAAAGTCCTGTTTGATGAACTTAGTGCTCTTTTATGACAAGGAAGTCTAGTTGACCAAGACAAAGGAGTTGATGAAATCATTTTGGATTTCAGCAAAGCTTTCAATGCTGTTTCTCATAGTATTCTTCTGGACAAAATGTCCAGCACACAGCTAGACAAAAACATAATGTGATGGAAGAACAATTGGCTGGTGGATCAGGCTCAAAGGGTTATGGTAAATGAGGTTACATCAGACTGGTGGCCAGTCACTAATGGAGTTCTACAGCACTCCATTTTAGGGTCAGTTCTCTTTAATGCTCAAAATGTTTAATGTTCAATGACTTGGATGCAGGACTCGAATCCATACTAAGTAAGTGGGAAGTGGTCATGGCACCAAGCTTGCTGGAGTTCAGGAAGCATTTGGACAGTGCTTTAAGAAATATGGTTTGTTTTTTGAGTGGTCTTGTGTGAAGCCAGGAGTTAGAGTCAAGGATACTTGAGTCCCTTCCAGCTTGGGATATTCTGTGATTCTACTCCTGATTAGCTAGCTACCTGCATAGACTTTAAATCTGGGTCATCACCTCAGTGCACCTGGGATCTTAAGTGGACCTTGCTGTCAGCCCCAGCTCTCCCAGCTCAGATGCTGAAGGATTGTGTCCTAACAGACAGACGAAGGCACCGCCCTGTTTCTGCTGTAGTCACTCCCTGCTTGTCCTCCCTCATGGAGCAGCCCCAGTCTTACTGTTTTCTGACAGTTTTCTTGTCTTCTTTTATGTCACTGCTATTTGTAAGTTACTCAACAAGATGAGTGCTTTTTTTCACTGAGATGTAACAAATACCGGTCTCTCTGAAGTTGTGTACAAAGAGAAGGGGAGCAAATATTCTATATTTTTGCTACCTTGCTAATAATAACAGTGTCTTGTTCTGGTCTTTGAGTTAGGGTTAGGTCTTCATTTGTTTTGTTTTATTTTTCTTAGCAATCACAGAAAAAAAAAAGATGCTTGATGCCCTAAAGAGTGTGGAGTTTCTAAACTGGCAAACAGAAATGAAATAATAGTTCCCCATTGTGAATCCATCTTACGTGAATGTTTGCAAAATTAAGTTTTGATAAAACAGGACACTTCTTAGGCCTGGCAGTGTTGTATGATTAAAAAAGCTTCTTCCACAGAGGTGTATGTATGTAGAAAGCAAAAGAAATATCTACAGGCTTATTCAGTTGTCTGCATGCATGCATCATGGTCCCTTGGAAGTGACCTGCAGCTTAGCTGATTAATATCTCAGTTTTGCATGTCCACCTCATTAGAACAGTTCCCATTTCTGATGTCCTTTGTTAGGTCTACAGCATACTATTGTCATGAAGTGAGTACTTAAGTTACTTTGTTACCTTTCTAGTATTTTAGATGATAAATGAGTAATCAGCACCACATCGGGGTGATAACATGGCATAATCTGTAGAGAACATGTTGGAGACTGTCAAATGCATGGCTTTTCTTTGTTTTACTTTGCTTTTGGTAATGAAAAGAAGTCCTTATGTGCTCCTTCCCTTAGTGGTCAAACTGAAAAGAAGCAGCTGGAGTGAGGTCAGGTAGCTTTGTCTCTTAATGTGCTGCCTGTGTGGCCCATTCCCAGGTTCTGCTTTCAGCCACCAGACCAAAAGAGAAAGCATAAGCTTAAATGAAGGCCAAGCATGCTTGTCAACCTTGCACCTTTCCAGAACATTCAACAGCATATCTTGTTAGAAGGAGTAAGATTTTTATTTATTTACTTTTATTATTTCCAGTATTGGATGAGTATTCCTCATCCAAGCTTGCTGTTTAGCATACTCTACCCTTCACAAGTGTAGTTTTCTCAGTATACTCACTCCTAGACGTTATGTCTATATTGTGTGTAGAGCTAAACGTGTCGATCTTTCTGTCACAATGGGAGTGTTACTATTGAATCTTAGGATGAAAGTAGATATGCAGGAAACAATGCACACTTGGTTTGCAAAACTTGTACAGTTTGCTTGCTCCATCTTCCATTCAGTACTTCCAGTTTCTCCTTAAAAACAAGAGAAAAGCTATTATGACAATGTCATGGTTTTATGATTTTTGTTATCAGTATTCCACATAATAACATCATGTACAGCACTGGGAGTTAAAGAATTAACGCTCCAGTTCCATGGATTTTCCATATTACCGGGTAGCTGGTACTCAGAAGAGAAGAAGAACTACATATCCCAGAAGACTTTCTGTTTCCATTTTCCAATCAGAGGGAAAGATAAGAACTGTTTGCAAGTCACAAGACATCCGTTTTTGTTTCTTTTTCTGCTTATCTCTGTGGTTGCATGCGCCTTAGCCGTCTCGCCTTCAGCATTAGTAAGGCCTTCAGTTTTTGGACACTCTCATTTTATTTGATTTATTAGCCTCAATTCCAAATGTATTGTATTATATTGTGTTATTTTGCATTCTGATATCATATTTAGTAAATTAGCTTTCCTCCTCAGATTGTTGCCGCTGTTTTGCTTTTAGGCCCATTTCCTTGCCCTTCCCCCTTTTCCCCTTCCCCCCTTTCCCAGGGCGTGGGTCTGTGGGTCCCCCTGCCCTGTTAGTCACAGAACCGGGTCAAACCAGCCAGTAAACCATTGACAGACAACAGTAGTAAAAGCTGTGTTTGCAGTTATGTTTGAGTGATGCCACTTGTAAAGCCTGCTGTTCCATTGCTTTTCAGCTATGCTTTCTCCAGTGCACTGTGGGAGTGACTTTATAGAAACGGAAGGAAGGCAATAATGGGCACTATACTGAGATTCCTACCAGGTATCTGATGGAACAAAGAATTTTTCTTGCCTAAAAATTAAGGTCTGTATGTTGTAGTAAAGGGAATCTGGTTTCTCCCAAGACAGAAACTGTAGAAAAGCTGGGGAAAGAAAGCATAGAAGAAGTGCACAGTTATTGGCTTCATGCAAAAGCAATATTCTGACTGATTTAAATTGAAGAAACCACCAGTGGTAAAAGCAGTAGGACAGCCAACACAGCAGAACCAGCAGGAGCACTCAACTGTGACTTTCAACTTTGTATTTGGGAAGAGAACAGAGGGATATTCCATGCTAATGGGAAAGTTCCTCCTTTTCTCTTGAAAATGAAAAAGTAGCACACTTACTTGGCTGGTGCAGACAGCTTGCTGGTGCGAGCTGGGCACTGAGTATTTTGCCCTAATGTCTTTTTTGGTTACAGCTGTTTTAAAAAAACGCTGTAGTATGATGAGACAGTGCTGTGAGCATAACTCCTCGCTTAGGCATCTATTTGTTGCTTTGGGACAGAAACGATGTGGTTTTCTGAGCTACAGCAAGCTTCACACAATCCTCTCCAGGTGCGTGGAAGTCTCTTAGAGGTGGTTTGTGTATTCTTTTCTTTATAGCTATATCACAGGCTTCTTTGATGAATTCCCACCTTCTACTTCCCTTTTCCTTGTTACTCCATTCTGTAGCAGTGTAGAAACTTTCCTCATCCAGACTTGCTCAGTTGCATCACACAAATTTTCATTTGAAGTTCTTGGATTTAGAAAATAGCCTTTTAACCTTTTGAATCTTCCTGAGCAGAGCACCCCAGATAATTGCAAGCCTATAGCCAGCTGTGTTCAGAGCAGTGGTGTGGCTGACAGCAAACTTTAACAGGAGCTTACTAGAACAGCAGTATTTAATGAGAGTTTAAAAAATCAATTGAACGGAAGCTGGTAGGAATATGAAAGTAAATTCTGGTAAGTTGATAAAATGTATTCATTTTAAAGTAGTATATTTTTCCTCATTTCTTGGTTTGATGTAGTATTTTCTTCTAAAGAAATTAAATGACAGAAAGTCAGTTGCATTCAAATTCACTTAGAGGTTTATGTCTGAGCTGTCTTGGTGTTACTGCAGCTTAAGGATTGTTTTCTGACCTGCGATAGCATTGAGGTTACAGAGTTTCTACTACAGTTCTAACGATGGTACATCTCTTAGTGCAAAATGTCTACAGTCACTGCCAGCCCTTCATGGAGGGATAGGCAACCATCACTTTCTGTAGTTAGTAGATTGGTTTGTGTTTCTCAGGGAGAAAGGAGAGAGGTTTGTTTGTTTTTGATGGATTAGATCCTGATAATTATCAGCTGGTGAGTGCAGAGTATCTGATAAAAGCCCACAGAGAGCAGGAGGTTGTGTGCTCTTTTGGCTGGCTCTTGCACAGTGACTGGTGGGATGCAGTGACCTGCTGTGCTAAAATCAATCAAAACACACATCACAGTTCAGTGGAAGTCTTGGGGATCTTCAGTCTCATAGGCTCTGGAAAAGAGTTAAAGGTGATATACTAGTTAAGAAGCAAGTACATTATGGAAAGGTATGTGATAATTGATGTTTAATAATATAAAAAGATATGTTAGGGATGCAGCAACTGAAAACAGAAGCCATGCTACAGCAGACCGAAAAGGGTTTATTTAGTAGTAGAAGAAATGAAGTATTGGAAGAGATTGTGAAAGGGCTGTAGTGGCTTCTGTACTGACAGAACTATCCATTCAAGAGCGGATGCCTGTCTGAAAGACAGGGCTTTTCTAATTTTCTAGAGGAAGTCTATGTCCCATACTCTGTTCAATGGACCAGCCCTTTCTGGTTTTAGTGTATGAATGCTAGTGCCTCAGGAAAAGTGTCTGCTCAGAACATCAGCTTCAGATCTGCTTTTGATTCTGTTGATATTGCTTATGGCTCCTAAGCTCAGTGCTGATGGAGAAATTTGGCCTGCTGCTTCCAAAATTTATGACACTGGTTGACTTTTGAAGTGATGTTTGACATTCCAAAAGTAAAATTTGGAAAGGTGTACTTTTTTTTCTATAACAGATTCTGTATTTGTTGGCTTCAAACATAACTGGAGGCAAATTAGAGAAACCTATGCTTCCTTGTCATGTTTTTGCTGAGGAAAAAGACCTCAGTCTTAGGGGTTGGTTCAGGATATCATCTTTAAAAAAAAAAAAAAAAATCTCTAGTAAGATTGCTGGTAAGAATGGTGTAAAAAGAAATGGAACTTGAATGGTGAAAGAAATGTTCTAATGATGCCAGGGATTCAAAACAAGCTGCGTCTGGAAAAAATCTGTAAGGAGTTAGCAGTGGATTCTCACAGCTGACGAGATGGTTTCTTTGTCTCCATTTGAGATCTCACCTTCTTTTCCATTTCCCTCCCAGTCTTCTAACTCACACACACCTCTTCTTAGTTTTACTGGCATTTATCCAATAGCTAGTTTATACTATACTGCACATAAGCATTTCTTGCAGAAGGTAACTGAAGGTAGGGGTAATGTCATGTGCATTACCAAAGGCTGTATTTTCAGCCTTGCTCTATTCCAACAGGCATCCCTGTCATGATAACAAAGGGTGGGAACAACTGAGATGTTTTATTAAAAAAAAAAAAAAAAAAGGATGTTTATATGTACAAATGACAGTGATTATATTATATACTCTCCACTATTTCTCAAAAAGTATGCAGTGGAAAAGTAGAAGCAGTCATCTTGAAACCACTGGGTTTTGATACTTTTGGCTGAAAATCTAGAAGTGGTTTAACATTGAAAAATATTAGAACTTGAAAGGAGAAGTGATGGAAACCAATACTAACCTTCCACTTTGAATAGCTGAATTTGTAATACTAGTGAATTTTTCAATGATCCATCTTACACTGAATGCAGTTCCTGCATTATCTGAGGATAAGTGCTTTTCTTTCGTCTGAAACATAATTTTAGACTGGACAGAGTTGAAGTTGGCATCACTCCCTTTGCTCCCCGTGATATCAAAGTGCACCATATATTTTAACATTTTAGTAGCTTCTGCCAATAAAAACAAAAGTTATAATTAATAGTCTCAGCAGTTCTGTTGCCAAGAGTTCCTGGCCACAATTCTTAGTTTGTTTTATTCCTCAGATGCATACCTCTAAACCTTGTTAACAATTTTTTTTTCCTGCCAATTATTAAAGACTACTGGTGTCCAAGGGTCTAGCCCTCCTTTAAAATAATAATAATATTTTCTTGAGAAAATATTTTTGAGACAAACTCCTTGAAGAAACTAAGATTCTTGTTAAGGTTAGAGAACCATCTCATATATCATGCTATTAATTGTTCTAAATTAATTTTGACCATAGAATTATATCGCAGGAAGGGTGTGTCAGACTGCTCAGGAATGACTCTGCACAGTAAGTAAATGGGTTAGCAGATTGACCCCTTTGCTCTTTTGAACATCAGGTAATTAATTGCCCTGATAATTTCATCCCTTAAAGACTGGTAAAAGGACTTCCTCAGTGATATGATGTTAAATTTTTTTAATTATTCAAATATATGCTTTGTTTCAAATATATGCTTCGTTTCTATATATATGATCTGATTTCTAACAGTGGAGGCAGCTGAGGAAGAACAGCACTAGCAAAGTGTCTTTTGGGAAGAGGTAATTTTTCTTTTCTTGCCAAACAAATAGATCTAGTCTTCTAAGGAGATTTATTCATTCTGTATTTGTGGAGTTAGACCACATAGCTTGTTGGTTTTCTTTTTTTATATTATAAACAACTGAAACTTGCTAATGAACTTTCTTTTGCTCAATTTGATGATAAGCGAGTGTTCTCCTATAATGCAGAAATGTAAGTTCTTTTTTTTCCCTGCTTTGCATTCATGGTAGTTTTGTTACAATAGCATAACCGGTGTACTGGTATGACAAGACTTCACTGTCATGTTCAGCTCTTTGCTCTTCATCCAGCTTTTGTTCTGCTCATATCTTTTTTGTGTGACTGAGTCTCCTGTGGAAGTCTCAGTGTGGGTGGTTCAAATATACAGATTGATACAAAAATGTATCTGATCAGATGCTGTTTACCGAGGGCATCTGATTAATAAGCACGTCTGGGATTAATACCATAGTAAGTGTCTTGGGTAGACATAAATCGATTCAGGCTATTATCTTAGTCTGTTGTAAAGACTTGTGCTTAGTGACTGAGCTGAATCAAACCTAAAATAGAAACCGCAGACTTGAAAAAAGAATGGTCTATAATTTGTTGTTTCCTCCAGTAGTCATTCCTCCGCTTTTCAAAACTACAATGACTTGAAGGGAACTAATTATATGCCTTACTGAAGCATTCTGTGAATGTTTCAGAAGTCCCAAAAGGCAGTGCTTATATTTCTCTGACGTGTAGTTTTCCTCTTTTTAAATAGATTTTTCTCCCTCATTTGTTTCTTTGTTCACCTGGTAATATGCTACTTTCATATTATCCACATGTTCCTTGTATGCATTTTATACTTATTATGCTCCTGTATAATATGTCAGCATTTCAGATTCTACTGTTGGGAAGGCTGATGTGATTCAGAACTCAGTTTGCTGTGGTCTTTCGATGTATTCTACCACACTTCCAGCTCTTAAGAGGGTGGCATTCTCCATTTTGACAAACTTTGCTATATTTAGTCTTAGAGCTGTCACCTTAAGTATTTCTGTAAATCTTATGTTTGAAGAGAGAAAGTCTTCACGGAAACAAACTGCATGAAGTAAAGTTTTAGATACTCTGAACTGGACTTCTGCTGTCAGGACAAATATTCACATCTTATTTGAATTTCAGAAGTAACTTTTAGCACATTGAGTGCTTAGCAAGATAGCTTGAGGGTCATTGGCTTGTTCTTTTATGTTGCCGACATAAAGTTGAATTGGAGGAATGAAGAAAAGGTTGTCTCTTGTTCAGCAACCAAATGAGGTGTGCATTAATAAAATAAAAAAATCCCAATTTGCTGATTTGCAATACCAAGTAGGCCACCCAACCTGCTGTAACAGTTCCAGCAACAAGTAATGACACCTGCTTTGAGCAAGTAAAAAATGATCTGTGGAACAGTTGGCCAGCTTTAAGGCCATAATATGGAAAAGATTACTAATCTTAGATATTATGATTTGTAAGGCTTAATGATATTGGTTGCTTACAGCTCTAGCTTTCTCCATGTTTGCTCACTCTACCCAGCTTCCAGCAATAGCAATTTGAAGGCAAGTGGGACTGAGAGACTGAAGTTCTGTGCATGCTGTACTTAACATCATGCCTTTGCACCTGAGCCAGCATGACTATTTGTAACAGTGAAAGAGTGAAGAGCCAGACAATACAGACAGCCCCCAGTGAAACATGTTTTTCTGTCTCCTCAGTATCAGCCCCTGAGCTTTCCAGGTGGAAAGCAAATTTCTGCAGGCTCCAATGCATTTCCAAATATGGGAACTGGAGTGGTTAACAGAGCTTTGTGTAGATAAAATATTCTTGAAGATAGTGATAACAAAAATGTATTGAAATAGGAATTAGCCAGCATTACTGTGAATGAAGTTGTCTTAGTCCTGCAACATAAGTCTAAGTGCTGGGAGGACAGAAGGAAGTGGTAACCCACTTGTCACCTAAGATTAAGTTAGGCTTAAAAACATAACCGCAGAAGAAATTTACACAGGGTAATGGGTACATTCCTACTTTTAATTATCCTTTAATGGAACCTACCTCTAAAGGTCTTGAACAACCCCAGGAGAAGCTTCTGCTGTTGAGATGTCTGGGAGGAGAGTCTCCCTGGACAACCCTTTCATTTCCTATTGCTCTCAGAAGTAGCTTCAGTTTAGAAAGATGTACCAGAGTTACAGCTGAAACTCTCCTTCTGGTTATTTTGTTCAAGAAACTATTACCGTACACAAAAACAAACAAAACCCAAACAAACAAAAAACACTCTGTAAGCAAGATACACACAGCTTAAGAGTATTTAGCAATTATTTATCAGCTACTATAACTAGAACTTTGAATTTACATGTTAAGTTTTAACATGCTGACACCCATGATGCAGTAACAGATGAGTCAGGTGAGGAAGTTATTGGTCTTCAGAGTTCCTTGGGACAGGATGATTCTTGGTGGTTTTGAGTTGTCACCTTCCAACTTTAAACTTCTTTCTTTTTTGGATTAGGTGGTTCCTTTGTGTCCCTCTCCTGAACTACTCTAGTTCTTTGGAGCGGGGGGGGTTCCTGAAGATTTTCCTTTATTGTCATTCTTAGAATTAAGTTAACAAATATGTCTTTGCAACCAGAGAACTGTGTTCCAGACGATTTTTATTCTGACTCATGGTAGCAGTTCAGAATACTCACTTGAGTGCTGAAATTCAAACTTGAAAAGATGGAGGCCAGGTTCTCTGTGATCACTGTATTTTTCCATAAGAACTTTAGTTGGCTCATTTTCAGGGCATATAAGAAATTCTATTGCTAGCTTCAGTTTTATTTAATGTCAACTTATTCTTCAGGTGAAGAGGATAGAATAAGAATTCCCTCTGCTCAACCACTGCTAATGCATTCTGACAAATACAAATGCTTAGTAGTACAAATACTTGTTAATGACTCTTTGCAGGGCACAGTCTATCCAGTAGGAAATCACGCAGACCCTCCCTTTGTGCCAGCTCCTTTTTTTAGTCCAATCTAAGGCGATTCCAAGTTCTACCTAGGAGCATCCAATTATTTTCTTAAATCTACTTCATTGGCTTGCTACTGAGCAGAGTTCTTTAATATACCTATCTCCAAAGAGGTGAGTATAATTTGCCTGTAATAGAATTACAAATATCAGTAGCATGGATGGTCAGCAAAGGAGATTAATACATTGCAGGCTGCCCAGTGAAGTGGTGGAGTCATCATCCTCGGAGGTGTTCAAGGAACATGTAGATGTGGCACTAATTGACATGGTTTAGTGGGCAAGGTGGTGATGGGTTGATGGTGAGACTAGATGATCTTAGAGGTCTTTTTCAACCTCAGTGATTCTATGATTCTTGGTCCCTGAGGTGGCTATGGAAGGTGCCTTATGGGTGCTGATTAGCAGAACTGAGCTTTCTGTAGCTTGTCTGGAACCAATGAACAGGAAACTATGTATTTTCCATATCATAAGTTGTTTTTTTTAAATAAAAATACAGGCTTTTGACTTCTTGACAGCTTTTCATTACTATAACTTCATTTTGATCATATAACCACTAAGAAAAATCTTACTTTTTTGCCTTCCCCTCTTTGATAAAAGAAAAAGTAGTGAAAAAGTCAGCATGTTAACTTGTATCATAAAACACGGAAACCACTTGGAACTATCAGCTCTGTTCTCACAACTTCTTGCCATAATTCTTTCCCACTTGTGTGGCTTACCTACAAACATGCATCGAGCAGGACTGTGCATTTGTAAAGAAAAGAGCTGGCAACCAGAATATTCTGTGTGGAGAAATACCTCTCTGTATTTGTGTGGAAGAACTGATGGGACATGCCGTGCTGTGAAAAGTAAAACTGGGAAATTAAACACTATCTTTAAACAGAAATATAATCTACTTGCTGTCTATAAACACTCACTAGATTTCATAAGCAGACAGTGGGATCTCTTTGCTCTTATTCATTGCTGAATTGTCATCCAGCATGAGGTGATGTAGTCCAGCTTGAACTCAGTATTGCTGGAACTATCTAATAAACTCTAGTGGAAATAGCCAGACTGAACATATCACAAGTATATCTTGCAAGATGCACTTGCTGTAGTCTAGATAAATCTAAACTATGTTCCTGTAAGTTTCAGTCTACTCCAGATACAATGCCAGAGAAGTTTAGAAGCAGGCAATCATTTCATTACCTGCAGATTAGCGCCAATGTGGCAAGTAAATATTTTTTTGTTACAAGATTTATTCTAAAATTATAGATTTGACTTCTCCACACAGAATCACAGAATTACTTCCCTTGACAAAGACCTCTGGAGATCAGCTGCTCCAACCTGCCTTGAGCAGGGTGAACTTGGATCAGGCTACCAAAATTGAATGTAGAATGAAGAGATCTTATTTATTTTCTGACTATGTGAAAAGAAGTGCTTATTTCACCCGCAAGTAATTGTAAAGTTTGTTCTGAGTTACCAGCTCTGAGCTGCATTAATGACAGCATACTTAATTAGTTACTATGTGGCCAGCAGCTGCCATTGCAGATCTACAAGTTGTGGCTATTGCTTTAAAAGCAAACGGCCAAAACAAACAAACAAAAAGTTCATGTACTCAGCACATGCTTTCCATGAGGTGACATAGCATTTGTGTATATGTAGCAGCGTAAGTATGGCAGTGTGCAGTATCACCTAGCCAGCAGATCTTGTGCCTTGGCTTTCTTGGACAAAAAATACACCCCCACTGAGTCTGCTGAACAATTTGCAAGCTGTTTTCTGAAGTCAGCATGTGGAAAAAATTGCAAGTCTTATGTTGAAAAACCTTTTTCCCTTCTTGGGTATGAGGTCCTGTGAGTTCTAGAAGGCATGCATCTGCAATCTATTCTGATGGCCTGAAGGAGGAGACCCTGCCAGTCTACATAAAACTGGCTTTCACAACAGTCAAATAGCTGGCAGGGAGTGGTAAATACTAATAAAAGAAAAGAAGGAAAGACTTTAATTGAAGTAAGAATTCTACTAATTGTGTTTGAGACTACACAGAGGGAGCCCAGCTCTGGATATATTTTTGAAACTGTTGGAAGAAAAGAAAAATTAATTGCAGTCCCAGTCACTAGTTGAGGTCATTTATTTAAAGGGAAACAGTGCTATGGTGCTTCATAATTTATATGACTGGATATGCTTTACATAGCTGGACTTGTAACGTGATATTTACTTTTATGCTAAACATTATTTTATTCTTAAAAGAAAACCATACTCCAGAGGTAAAATTAAAGTTCTGTTATGGGAGCTGGTGGCACTCCTCTCCAAAAGCAAGCAGTCTGATTTCTTTTGCTGCTGTGCATCTTGGTGGCATATTGGAAACCTTTCAGCTTGGTTATATGGGTGTTGGGATATTAGCTCCCTTCCCATTACCGCATAAAAACAGAGAAGCAAAATGTCATTTGCTAGAGTGATACAACTTGTAGACTGCTTTTAGCTGCTTTTGTTTTGTGCAACGCTGGCAAATTCCTCCTTTAACAATGACAACAAGTAGAGATTGAATCTGACCTTGCCTGTAGGCTAATGATCTTTGCTGCTCTTTTCTTCCTGAGGTCCCCCACCTTAGGAGCTGAATTGCAGTGTAGATGGAAGACGCCATCTTACTGCATGTTACTGATGTCTTACTGATGTTTGGTAAAGGAAGCAGCTTGTTCGAGTCCAAGCATTTTGTTTGTTTGCATGTTCTGCAACTGCACGGCTTGGGCAATACCATCAGTTCAAGTAAGTTGGCACCGTATTTTTGCAGCAAGGCTCAAAGCTGAGATGTTCTTGATGATCTCTGAAGAACAATCATTGGGGAAATGTCATTCACTGTCCTATCAACTGGAATAAGAGTATGTGGGGAGAATTTCAATTGCAGTAAGAGCAGCTCAGTCCCAAAGTGCTAGAGGTTCACTGGCTTGACATGTTTTGGTTTAGAAGGGTTACTGATGCAGCTTAATATTCCATACAATTTCAATAATATATACTAGTTGTATGTATCTCTGACTGTGGATCCAGAGAAGGTTCAAAGAGACATAGGCTCTGTGACTGTTGTAATGTCAAGGTTTAAAGCTGTTCTTTTGAAAATGGTGCTTGAAACATGCTAGAAGAGAGGTCTTGGTCATCTATGAGCTGTTGCTTTAGTTGAAGGCTAATTGCATGTTATTCTAGTGGACTGTTCTAGAGGCAATATATATTGTCTGTTCATTAGAACTTGAGAATTGGAAAGGCTTCCAAATGGATTTGCTTCTCAGAGGTATCAGAAAAATGCAGGGAATTCAGTACTTCAAAGAAGAACACATCTTGTTATTGTTGGCTGTCATTACAGCTTACTGAAGTCCTCCCTTAGAAATGAAGTGGCTAAACAACCACTGGCTGATCATTCTGTTGGTATATGTCAGGCTCAGACTATGTGATGACTATGCATTGATTTAGGAAAATTAGAAGCCTATAGGTACATTTCTGATAAAATGTTTTTTGTTTGTTTTTTTTTTTAATTAAAAACACACAAAATAAACTATTTTGTGAGCGTGGGGATTAATTCTGCCCTGATCTGTACCAAGTGATCCGGTCCATCTCCTCAATTTCTAACTTCTGGGAATAAAGTGTGTGCTGTGGAGCAGACTAAATCCATTCCATATACCATGACATTAGAATGAATTGAAAATGTGAGGTCGGACTGCTTGAAAACTCAAACCAGCAGGAGCTGTGTGTGGTTCACTGACAAACAATTAGGTAACTTAGCCAAGGTACATAACAGATTGCAGCATGGCATTTAGGGATTCTGCACCAGAAGTAAAATTCATGAAGAAAATTTATAAAACAAAGCTTTGAGCAGGCAAAACTGTTTCTAAAGTACATGCTGGGAAAGCTCTCTGAAAGTATTAAGTATGTAATGATGTGCTTATACTGTCTTCAAGTCCAGGACAAAAAGGCAGGGGATGTACTTATCTTGAATGGAACCACTTGGCTGCATGCTTGTGGTATGATGTGGCATGGTGCTTGTCACTGTCAGTAGAAAATCTCCCTGAGTCTGTGCCTCTGTTCCTCTTTCACACATACAATCATCTGCTTCTGTTTGTTGTTCTTCTGGTATTGTATTTCCTAGGCTTAATTAACAGCAGACGTTGTGGGTCAGGCATTCAGTAAGAGTACAAACAGAGCTGTATTAAATTGTCAACTCAAGACAAGAGGAGATGTCCAAGGCCTCTAGTAGTGAGAAGCCGTTTGTCCAACTATGCAGTACAGCATAGATTTCTAATGTTTTTATTTGTCTTCCAAAGGACCCACTGCTTCCGTGAGTGAAAATAACATTGAAAGTATTGTCTTTTTTTTTTCCATTTAGATAGATCAGGAGTACTATAGTTATTGTGTTGTTTTGCTCCTGCAACATAAATGTGCTGTGCTCTTTGAGAAACTACTTAACTTTGATGGCTGAGACTTGTGTTTGAGAAAGTGTGATTTATCATGAGTACTGTTGACTTGCATTGGTATCATCAAATAAGATGGATGTTAAGAAGACTCTGAGAATCCAGTGTGTGGTTCAATTGGAGAGACTTGAGAGAGTCAGTACTGAATTTACCAGTGATGTTTGTTTTTTTCTGTCACTAGTATTTTTGTTCTTCTCTATGTATATCTCTGTCCTCTGTATAACAGCATAACTCATTTCTGGGTCACAGAACTAGATAAATCCTTAAATGCACTCTGCTGTACATAGCAATTGCATGTGAGAAAGCACTGTACGTGGGGTAAAAAAACAGACTTAAAAGATCTTAGAATGGCTTGGATTAGAAGAGACCATAAAGATCATCTAGCTTCTAATCTTATTAAATTTTGGAACTTATTTTATGTTGGGTTTCTGTCTTTAAATTTTGGTGGAACATGGAGGAGAAGTTTGAAACTGAAATTCTATAAGTGTTAGAAAACAGAGAAATGTATAATTACTTATTTGTTCAGCTTTTTCAAGCCTTTGTTTCAAAAACTGCTGCATAATGTTCTGGTGAGCTGACACGTGAGAGCTGTTAGTGGGGGTTCTTCCTGTGTTAGGGATGTCTCGCTACCCCCACGGTCATTGGGAATTCCTGTCACCTTCATTAAATCCAGAAGTTTGTGTTCACTGAGCCCAGAGCTGGTGGAGATTCTTCCCAGTGTTTGACTCCCATTACAGTCATGTAACTGTTAGCCCTTCTCTGTTCTCTTGACTTGGCACTGCTTTCACATATCTTATTGACAAGCCATTTTTTTTTTTTAATAGTTGGCTCTTCATTGCTGAAGGTCATGTGGTGCTTAAAAATTTTCTGGTAAGGGAATACTTCAGGTAGTATACGTGCTGTGGCACCCAGTACAGAAGTGTGCATGGAGCTGATAAGCCTGGCTGTATTTGTTCTGAATTCTGCAGAACAAGCTGAAGGTGATGGCTTCTTCATCCTTGGTGCAGAGGAATCACCAGGTCACAGCCTGAACCAGTGGTTGATCACCAGGTGAGAAGGCATGGCTAACTCAGGGAGTTTAGGTGCAAGTGATGTACCTGGATGGAGCCTGGATCCACCCCTCACCCTCATTTATGGGTTAGCAGTCAAGGGAGCACTATCTCTCTGGATAGATGTTTCTCTGTTCTTGAGCTGCTACTGGTTGTTGGAAAGGGTGAGCCAATTTTCCTTCTTTGTTACCTGCTATTACTCTACAGTGCCTGCATCCTATTTGAAAGCACTGTCATTGCCTTATTTTTGCTATACACTTGGTATGTTGGATTGGTTCACAGTGTGAATGCAGTGTTAACTAGAAGGCTGGTGTCGGCACTGATAGTGAGCCACTCAATTTGATGAGTGCTCCCAGAGCTCTGAGATGGGATAAGAGTCACTTGCCTGGTTCTGCTTTGGCTGAGACTTCACTCTGCTTGGATCATCCTGGTGTACTCCTTTTTTCTCTCATGGCAGGGAAGTGCTAGAGGGAGGCTAAAGTTTTCATATAAGAAATCCATCTCAGGTCCAATGGGACCTTAGCTACTGAAATGTATTGTGTTGCTTCTGCTGCTGAAATTAGTTATGAGCTGCCTTTGGAGGTGGGTAGTTGCTCACTAATGTTCCTGCTATTGAGCTGATGAGCCTGCTGGCACTTAACATGGTTTGCAGATCACCAGCTTCATCTGGCAGCTTACAAGGGAAGGGATTGACATGGCGTATCTGGCTGTTGGGCTTCTCTTTCCTTGTTGTTCCTTTAGGAAACAGATGGTTCTCAGATAACTTGCAGTTTGCCATTTTTTGAATACTTAAATCATATAACTAGAAGATTCTTATGCTGCTTTCAAAATCTCATGATTGCTAATGTAAATGGAAGTGGTGTAGGAGCCCTACGATGCAACACTGCTTGAACACGTCTTAATGTTATTTCAGCTGGGAGTGGGATATGTGTGGGCATGGGGAAATCGTTGAAAGTTTAATACTTGTAATTGTTGAAAGTATCAGTGTTGCATGGAGTGATGAAGGTGAAGGAGTAAAACCAGAAGTCCAAAGGCACAAGCTACCCTCCTTGATGTTTTCAAGACTGAATATTTTCCTCTTGTAAATATACAGTGTACACTAAATGTGTGATTCAAGGTAATGATTTTCTTAAAGTCTGCTGAAAACTAGTTTTGATAACTAAACAATGGGATCGATAGGTGGCTATGAGGAATTGAATGTTTCTATTGTATTTAGTTTAAGATTGTAGATTCAGCTTATCTTCTCATGTGTGAAGACAAGCCTTCTCTGCAGAATATAGCCACTGAGGCTATATTTACTCACTGGCCACTGGATGCCAGTGTTGCTCTGCAAAAACTGGTAGAGGGAAGCTTATTTTTGTGACAAATGTTGCAATGGCTGCTCTGATATCAGAAGAATTTTATCACTTGTTCTCTAAACCAGAACACGGAGTAAGAAAAGTGCTACATAAACTGTGCACTCCATGCTACTTTATTGAGGACCTGAACACAGAGGAGTTGTTCATTCATATTCTATTCACGTTAACATACATTAGATATCAGTGTCTGCCATAGCAGCTTATTTTGTAATGAAAATAATGTCATCTTTGTGTTTGGCCTCTTTCAAACTGTCTTTAATCTATTTTGCTGTTGGTCTTTGCTGCCTTGGAGTGGCTTGGAGAAGGAAACATTCTTTGCTGACTCAGAACTTAAAATCCTGGCACAGATTCAACAAATCTGTGGCAATTTAAAGCATCCTGAATATATAGACAGAAGTCGAGGATATATAGGACTTAAGAATTTGAAGACAGAGGATTCTTTCCTTGTGTCTAGGAGATATCATACTTGAAGACAGTGGGGAGATAAGTTTATTCATTGCCTTAATTGTGTTGAGGTATTTGTACTTCCAATCTTCTAATGTTTATCAGTTTTTAATGAAGTTTAGCTTAGTTTACTGTCATCTTCGTCACTATTGCCACAAAGATTACTGCACACAATACTTGAAGGAGTAAACCACTGTGCACTTCATACTGTACATTCACTCAACAAGAAGACGCTGGATCTGGCAAACTTAACTGCCATATTGAAACACTTGAGCAGGGAAGTATGCTTTCTCTGTTTCACGTCAGTCCAACATGCCATCCTGCATGCTGTAGCTAGCATGAGAAATCATTATTTCTCAAAGAAGTAGCCTGTGAGCGAGTAATCAATGGATGAAGTGGAAATGATGGTGACTTTGATATTCACCCTTAGCCTTGTCACACTTCCACATTGTTCCTAGAAAAAGTATTGTTTTTTCCCTTTAAATATTCCTTAGAAATAGCTTTAGACTGGAAGTAGCTGGTTTAGGGCTGCGGGACAATCTTCTCAGTTTTATTAGCTGATTTGGAGAAATGAGCAAAAGAAGTTTCCATAAGATCCTTCTGTTGTAGGGGAAGTAAGAGGTTTTTTAACAGCGGGGTCTATTTGTTGTATTTTAGAGGAAGAGTTATTTAAAAAATAAAAAAATTGTGAGGCACTAGCCTAACTTTAATTAGATTTATTGTATTTCAGACCACAGAATGCTGGCAGGGACTCAGAGGTTCAATAACTGAATGGCTCGTATTCAGTGACCAAAAACACTGTCCTGTTCATTAGCTGGGTACTTGGATTCCTGTTGCTGTTAGTCTTTATGTGTTGTACTCATTACAACTAACTCATGGTAAAGTGCTGTAGGGGCCCTGAGTATTCTCCCTGCAGGAGATATAAGTGCCAAGGTTTAGGGCCAGCTTAGAGATGGAGTAGCTGAAGGCAGACTCCTTTCTCTCTGATGATTTTTCTGGAGAGCGCTGCCAGGTAGCACTGTGGGTAGGACTCACAAGGACTTACGCTTTTTTTTTTTTTGTCTTGGGGAAGCTGCTGTTAAGCTGAGGCTCTAGAGTTTTTTCTCATCTGAGCTCTGGCAATGTCATACCTGAAGCTCACAGAATATCCTGAGTTGGAAGGGTCCCACAAGGATCACTGAGTCCAAATCCATAATCTACGAAGTGCATAGAATGCACTGGAGAATAGTCCATGCCTAAAATGACTGTAGTAAACAAAGAAATATGACTTTGATCAAATCTTTTAGTTCCTGATGTATTGTTTATCCTTCACAGAAGGAAATCGGGAAAAAATGTAATCGGGCAGCAAGATCACAGTGTTTGCCCTAAAGGAATACACCGACTTGGTACTGGATTTGTCTTGGTGAAAAAGGATGAAGAGAGCTGGGCAAACAGATTCTGCTCCACTGAGGAGGCAAGGAGAGCAAAATACTGCTATTTTTCTTTTCCCTACAGCTCCCATGGGGATTCCACAGGAGCTGTTGATGAGTGGGTGCCCCATGCCTGCAGGTGCAGGGTCCTGGACCAGGCACTAGAAGCTAGGTGTAACAAAAGCTGCAGTGAATGAGGTAG
>JANHGO010006068.1:0-21988 GCA_024606505.1 Aquila spilogaster
AAGAACTCAAATTAAAACCATCTAAATGTAGATCAAGCCTATTGTCTTGGGGGGATGGAGAAGGCACTGGACCTAATAGCTCCCATTAACCTTACTCAGTCCCTTTCAGAATTACAAGATGGCACCAATATTTTGGAGAATCTAACCAGGGAAAGAGAGAGAGAGGCAAGACTGACAGTAGCGTGTAGGTACACATATGAACAAGGCACCGTGGGACTGTTAGCAGATGATACCACTATGAGCCACACATAACTGGCAGCACACATCTTGATCCGTTGATGGTTAATTAAGTCCTGTGGTTCCCAATTGCACACCCTTCTTTTCCTCCCATTTGCATTTTAACATCCACCTGTAGGAGAAGTGGCAAGCATCTCCACTCAGAAAGGTACCTGAAATCACTCTCCATGGGGCTGAGTGCTCCAGGGAAGTTGGAAGTGCCTTCATATCCACTAAAAAGCACATGAATACCTACTTTGAGAAAGTGCTATCGTACCCATCAGATTTAGAAATGCAACAGTCAGACATTCCATGTGAAAAATAAAAATATGTAGCCACTGGCATCAAATTGGAGTAAGATTCTGCGTGCTCCTTAACTCAGGCACCCTGAAGAATGAATTCAGTCACAATTATTCTACTTCTTCTTGATCCAGTGAACTCAAAGCCTTGTCCTATAATGGAGAAAAAAAAAACCTTAACATTTTAAAAGCAGTGATGACTATGATCCTAGTTTCAAATCTGCTGAGGTCAGTCAGTAGGTTTGCCAGTAGAATTTCCTGACCTCACATGCTGTCTATTCCAATGGACATACACTTTACAGAACTTCATGAAGCACAAATCTGCTAGGACCTCTTGCCTCTCAGCAAGGTAGGTAAACAAGCTACAAAGGGCAGCAGCTCTGCACCACTGCTGGCAAAAAGTACTTCCCACAGCTGACTTTGAAAGTGGGATATGAAGATAAACAGATGCTCTTGCTTATGGAGAGGTGAACATACAGCATACCATAAGGGCAGACTGTATGAAGTGCTGAACTGCTATGCTGCCCCAAGAACTCATCAACATTAGACTTTAGGGAGAAGGTTAAGATTATGTCAAGTGTGAAGTGAAGTTTCCTGATGTTTTTCCTAGTCTCCAGCTATTTGTGGTAGAGAGTCTGTCTGTGCTAGGAGTAGTGCATTACACTGAGCAGCCCTCCTTGAATATCTCCTATTGATTTTTGGATCTCTGTAAATAAACAGCTTGCAGCATAGAAGATGCATTGTAGCAAGGAAATCCACAGCATATGTACACACTGTGTTAAAGAATAACTTTTAGGTTTGATTTGCATCTGGCCCACGTTAGTTCTGTGAAAATACGGTACTTCTAGATTATGCATGAGTCAAGGGAGGCAAAACTCTTACCCAGCCCCCACGGTCACGAATCCAGGGACTGAAGTGTTCTTGGAGGTATTTCAATCCAAAGCCCATGACCAGGTTCATAGGATGGTTGTCCACAGCAGTAAGTCTGGTGGCAACTTCCAGTGCAAAGGCAACTTTGGTGCATTGTAACTGGTCTTCTGTCTCATTTGTGGAATCTGCTGAGACGTTCTCCAGGAATAAATTGGTGAGCCTCTCGAAGAAGGCGTAGGACAGCATATCTTCAAAACGCTGGTAAAAACTCCTGTCGTTTTTGAACTGAAAATAAGAATAAAGATTGAGCCACTTCTGTTGTAATTGCTTTCTCTATCCTATTTGGAAAGGAGAGCATCTCTAGATAATATATGCAATACAAGCTAGTTGTGGTGTTGAATGCAAGAGATGACACACAAGCCCTGCACCTCACTGCAAAGCTGTTTCTTCTGGGTCTGGAGGTGGCTCTACATTTTTGTCTCCAAAAAGAAAAGAAACCTACAAGTTTTTGGCATTTGGGCGAGAGAAGCAGAGAGTGAGAAAGCAAAAGAAGTGTGACATTATTATGTCACCTCACCTGTAGGTGAGGGCATATGGGAGTACAGAGGCAGTGAGAGGATGACATTGAAGGTAAGGTGAGGAAAAGTGCCAGCAGCACCTGCTGTCCTAAGTCCCATTTGCTCAGTCATGGAAGAAAGAGCAGATAAAGAAGGGCATTAAGAAGACAAATACCTATACTTTTAATAGAGAAAATACTCCTACTAATGGACACATGCAAGGGTTCTTGTATAGCTTCTGAGCAAAGCTTTCAAAATGCACTCAGAAGACTTATTTCCCTTTCTGTATAGCATTTCCTAAAGCTGTAGGTTTTCTCTTCCTCCAATGGGAACAACATGTAAGTCAAATTTAATGCAAGCACAAGAGGTTCTCAGAGTCAGTCAAGTGCCCAAAGTCCTACTAAACTCAATGGGACTGAGGCAAGTGACTCTTCTAAGTGCACATCTTTTTATTGTCTTCCTCCTACACCCCAACAGAGATCTGTACTAGTCTTCTGACCTAAAGATTAAGATTTCAGAATGAATGGTGAAGGATTCAGAAAGCCCCAAATGGTGCAAAGAGAGGTTCCGGACAGAGACAGAGAGGAGGGCTACAAAACGTTCACTCCCACCAGAAGTGTAATCTCTCTTTCCACTCTAGCCCATGTAGTTCCTGAAAGCAGAAGCACTTACCTTTTCTTCTAGCTGATCCCCTGATTTTCTTAACAGTGCAACTATTGTTTGTATTGTCTTTTCTTCATCTGTTAAAGAAAAGAGTTGGCATAAACATTGCTGCCTTCCAGTAGGATCCAGAGAGCAAACCATGGCAAAGACTTTGTGTTACCTAATCATGAAGAGATGCTATTTTGTGGCAAATTCACAGAGTTGTGTATCCAGGCTCTAGAATGTCAGTGTTCTAGTCCGCATGGAGCGGGCAATGCTTTCTCTTTGAATGATGTTTTGCTCCAGTTAAGAACCTTGGAAGGAGCTTTAGCATCCCACTGCCAGCCCTGTGTGCTTAGAGGTATGACTGACAAGAGAACAAAGTAGCAGCCAGCAGAAGCCCAAGAATATGGACTTAAAATTAGGGGAAGAGGTCCCCTCTTCATTACCAATTGCACTTTCTGCAGCTCATTAGAACAAACACTGGGTTTAACAAATTACAGAAAATGTAAACATGACAGGCTCCCTCTTGCAACTGGAAATCCTGAGGAAGCTTGCACTAACTGCAAACTTCTGCTGATGCCATGGAAGACAGGCAGGCAGTTCAGATATTTAACAGAGGTTGTGGGTCAGTGTAGTCCCCTCACTGAAGCAGGATTGACATCACTGTCCCAAAGGCAGGCCTTTGGCCTTAAAGCCCTAGTGAACTGTTTTGCTCCCAACCCTGCCACTCTTAGCACTGCTCTGGCACCTCGTGTCACTTTCCTGCCATTCTCCTCTTGCATGTCACACCTGCCTGGATTTTTAAGGATGTTTCCTTTAACTGCAGTAGCAAGCAGCAAAAGATGTCCCTGAAATATGGGGAACAGGGCAGGAACCAGTATAGTAAACTTCCCAGCATCCTTCACAGCATCTTACCACAGAACTTCTGAGCGCTTTACCATTCCTGGAGAAAAGGCCTTGCTCTGAAACACCAACCTGATCTATTGCCTATGAGCATGAAATTCTTCCTCCTTACCACTTCCTGCATCCTCATTTTCATCAGTAGTATCTCCGCCATCTTGTTCCAGAGCCCGGGTATGCACCAGCATCTTGAATGTCACATCTGAAGGAGATGGTGGAGTCCTGGTAGTAACAAGCTTGGCAAGTTTGTCTACAATGTTGTTAACATCTGCTTTTTCACCTGATTGGGAAGAAGGGTGGGAAATAAAGAAGGTGAGTAATCTTTCCCAGAAATAATTCAGAGATATACTTGTTTGTATGTTTGCTGAGGTGGAAGTGCCTGAGGATACCAAGGGATACATCTTCTATTGCTGGGGCTTTGTTGTTTCCTGAGATGAGCTGGTAATAATTTAGAGAGCAACACATTTTCACCCCTCTCTAATATTTGAACAGCAACTAACTATCCATAGACCATATGGAAGAAAGCGTGAGCATTGCCCACTAGTGTACATCCTTGCAACTCAGAAGCACAGCATATATTAAGAAATGGGACTGTGAATCACAGACCTTATTATAAGGCTGAAATTGCCCATGGTTGGTTCATCTATAGGCCCGGAGTCATGGAGAGTGATGTATTTGAATGCTCTCGTCCTTGTTCCCTCAAGTTAACTCTAAGCAAAAGAGAAGCAGGCTTTCCTCCAGAGGCACCTCTAGCACAGAAGTTTCCCATGTCCTCAACACTGTTGTGTAAAGTAGGTGTAAGTACTGCGAAAACTCATCACTCAGCAGCCAGACTGGCTTAATCCACCCAGCATGTTGACTTTGTTGGTGACGCTCACTGCCCAAAGACATCCCTCACTGAGGAAACTCTGCTGGGGTTCCTGCTACAGCCTGGGGAGCAACAGGAACTATTGTTAAGACTTGCTTCAGCTAGAACATACTTGTCTTCACAGTGAGTCTCATGAAGCTGGGTATACAAGTGCAAACTCTCCTTAGTGGCAGCTCCAGGGTGACTGGCAGACAGCAAGATGAGCTCAGCTGCAGTCTGACCTAAAACACTTATCAAATTCACAGGCAGCATTTGTTGTGAGGTGCTAATGCAGCCAATGAAAACTGCATTTCTAGGGTGGTGAATCAACTCCCAGACATTTTCTTCCCTCCATCCACATACAGAGGCACTAAATTTCTCAGAAGATGAGTGAGCCATTTGTTACAGTGTTTGATTATGTCTTCAGAAACCTAAGAAGATGACTGGTTTTAAACAGAACAGGCTCTCTTCAGGCAAGTGATCCCCCAGAACACCAATACTTGCCGCAGAAAGGCCTGGCCAAGTGTGTTCTGCAGCTGTCAGCAGTGCAAGATATAAAAAATAATGTTTTAGGAATAAGGCCAGCAATCTGCTCAAGGACAGTTCACATCTGGATCAGAGACCAGACACCTGCTCCAGAGAGGTTAGCATGGAGCATGGTGAGGTGTCACTGAGGTCTTGCTGCCACCTGCAGAGACCATGGTCATGAGTTAGGGGGACTGTCAAAACTCTTGAGAGCTTTCCTTGGCAATATAAAATGAAATGGAGTTAAAAAATTGACACAGCTGAGTGTGATATCTGGATCCAGATGATGGAAGGTTATGGCTATCTCCCTCAAGCAAAACATACTGGGCTGACATAGTGACTCATTACTGGGAGATGCTGTGGGGTTTGGCAGGAGGGAGAATTATGAGCCCTTGGTGGGCAGGATCTGGTCCAGGACAGTTAAACTGATCAAGAATTGAGTGTTAGACTGGAGAAGTCAGTGGCAAATAACTTTTAGGAATACTTTTATATGCCGTGAAGTGAAAGAGCAACTGCTGTGACACAAGGGGGTCAGTGAGCCATCAGGATCACAATGGGACAAGTCAGAAAAGCACCTGTATACAATATGGCAATATATCATACACTGTATATGACCATTTAATGCAGATACTTCACCATTCTCTCTCAATCTCTCATGAAAAGTTACGGTACAAGTCATTTTCCAGAGCAGAAAAGGTAAAATCTCATTGCCTACAGTGCAGCGCCTTACATGGGGCTGACTCTGGGGCTGGGGTACAAGATATGCATGCGAACTGATCACTAAGTGTTGAATGGATAACTACCACCACTAACTCTTCTTTCAGGATATGGAAGGGCAGGTTCAGACCTGATATGGAGAATGCCCTCCTCAAAACCCTATATACCTCCCCAACCCAGCCTCAGACAAGGCATTATTTTTAAACCTGTCTCCTCAGTCAGGATCTGTACTTGAGACAAGTCCTGTGGCAGTGATAACAAGACGTAAAGAAGATTTATACAACTGTGGAAGACTTTGATGTTTCTGATACACAGTGGGATTACAAGAGGCAGCCCAGAGATATGGACTGCTCCTTAATTGAGACTGGCTGCTTCTGATTGCACCAGAGCTACAAGGAAAGCCTAGCACTTCAGTCTCTATTGTGGAACACATAGCCCATGATAAAAATCTTTGAAAAGCCCTTCAAACAATTTCTCTACCTTGATTTTAGTGTGGAGATATGCAGTCTGTCCAGTGTTTCACATTTTCACAGATATGAAAATAAAAAGCCAATGCTCATAAAAAGCAACCTGGACGATTGCATGATATTTATCTTCATATGATGAAAAACCAAAGAAGCCAGTCACAAGCATGAATCTCATGTGCAAGCACTACTGATGATCTATCCGGCAGTCTGATTTCCTAATTGGAAACCAACAGCACAAGATGAGCAATTCATAAATCATTTAAGCTATTTAGAGAGAAAATTAAGGACAGACGGCAAAGGAAAGAACTAAGACGTACTTTGCTCCTGACAGCTCCTTTCTTGACGGCTCTCAGTGCAGGTATCAGAAGTGGAGAATTCTTCCATTTGACTATTGGGTGTACGTGTACTTGTGGAATTTTTCTGCTCTGTTCTGCTGCAGAATAAGGGCAGACAATATCTTGACAAGAATTTTTGTTTGGGTTGCTTCTTGCTTTTCTGTTTCTTCGCACCATGTTGCAATTCTGATGCTCGGCTTGGCCCACTTTTATCCCTTTGATCATGGATCTCCCCTTCACTCCTGATTAAGGATGATGTTTTCAGCACATTTGCCTCATTTTTCAGACGATTCTTATATCTGCTGGCTGGCAACTTCCGTTGGGCATAGGCCATGAGGATCCTGTATTCTATGCTGTCTTGCGCATTGTCTTCCAGCAATATTTCTTCCATACTGACATCAGTTGGTGAAGACATCTCAGTTCCTGCAGGAACATACTCTTATTGTTAATGGCTTAGGGAACAGCCTGTTTTCCATAAATACTATCCTGTACTTGACATGTTTACAGAATGTTTCACTGAACACCTTATAAACCCCAGTGACAGAAATACTGCATTACCTGGAAATCAGAGAATCACTGTTTTCTAAAAGAGAATTTGGTTACTGAGCAATACCTCAGATGGCAATCAAAGCAATAAAATAACTGTAACAAGAAATACACTACTTTGCTCTTAGTTGCATTTGGTTCCTGAGTAATTATTCTTTCAGTACTTACTCAGTCCAAGTGATATTTGCACATCATTTTCCCTCACTGCAAGGTAGCTTACAATAGAAAATATTTGCCCCAAGCCTTGAGGTGTTCATACTTCTAAGAAAAGAAGTAGCTCGATTTAGCAGACAAAGTGACTCAATCCTAACAGCAGTGAATTTTTCTGGAGAAACAGAAGCATACAGTAGGAGGGATTAAGAAATCCAAGGAGTATTCAATAGTTGGGGTGCAGTACAGGAAAATAGGAAACATCATAATGATATCTGATTTTCAAGATGGAAAGAAAAATGATTCATCAAAGCACTGCAAAGAAAAAGCCTATACTGTGCTCAGATGATGCCACAAGGCAAGCATCTGACTAAATACAAGCTCTGCTGTCAGAGGAAGCTTTGACAGATTTGGGTCCTGATTGATTTAGGTGGAAAACAGTCACAAACTGGCCCAAACGTCAGGAAAAACTATGATGATACATTTCATAATATTCTCAGCTGTTCCCTCACTATAGGGGACCTGACTCAACAATCCTACGTGCTTGACTGTGTGCAATGAATGGGGTGGTGGCACCATTTATTATAACTTATACTTGTCTAAACAAATATAACAATCACAAAGCACGTATATGCGTTTTTCCATCTTGCTGTATGCCTTGGCATCGTAACCTAACAAGCCACTGTCCTGCTCAGTGCAAAATACTATTCCATGTTTACTTTGCACTGGACTCCTTTTCCACCGAGGCTCTGAAGCCAGAGCATTAAGAGGGAGAACAACGAGCGCTCAGCTGTGATGCAGCCACCTCTCTGCTGTATCAAATGAAACTGCACTCTTACTCAGAACCTGCCACTGGGGCCTCTGTTGCGTAGAAGCCAAAATAGGAGGCTTTGTTCTCACTGCCTTCTCCTAAACAAGTACCAAATTCATACATACTATACCCTCAGGTGGAGAGGAACAAATTTAAGCTATTTTCTTCTTATCTGGAATACCATTCAGCTATTTGATACTTTGAATAAAATACTCTCACTGATAAACACCCAAATGGATGCACAGATCCTAAGCATGGAGTCTTGCATTTAAAGTGATTAGTCAAAGAAAGATTTCCCTGTCCCAGAAAATGACAGGAAGAAATATATCTCAGTTGATTCATTGCCTTATTTTAAATACTACATTTATTGTAAGATTTCAACCTCATTTTGGTTAAGTTTCAAATTTTTAAGTTTGTAAGTAACTTCAATAAAATCATTTTTGTGACTCTGTGTCATTTTACCTATATCTGCAGAAAGCAACTGATGTGACAAAACTCGGACATGCCACAAGTTTCCACCATGCTAAGCTGTTTTGTTGTTGTTACTGAGACAAAAGAGAAAAAAAAAGTAAGATAAAAAAATATATATTCCTTAAAAATGTGTGAGCATCAGAGATTAGACTAACTCCAAGCCCCTGGCTTACATGTGCTCTTAGTTCAGCACTGTCCTTATCAGGAAAGGGGAATGGAATGATGAAAGGGAAGGGAAAGGAGAAAGAGCCAAGGAGGAATACTGGAAATGACACATCATTTCCAGTTGTGTTTCTCTTACTTTGCACTGTGAAATGCATCAGTGCAGCACACAATCTGCATCACGTTTTAGAGGCTATTATTCTCTCAAGAGAAAGGTCTGTAACCAGATGCTGCACTGGGATGTCACTAGTTTTCATGGTCACTTTAGAACAGACCTCTAAAGAAATGGGAATGGAAACAATGTGACAGGTGTTGGGGGAAAGAAATGGGGGGAAAAGATCCAACACATCCATTGGTAGAGAAAGATGACTTGTTTCTCTTCCAGGGAATTGCTGCATTTATTCACTCCACAGGTGAGCCAAAGTTTGATTTACCAGTTGTGTTCAAGTTAAACCTATGACTCACCACCATCCCAAGCCTCCAACAACCTGTCTCCAACACATGGCAGCAGCCTCTCTGAAATTTTCTTCCTAGCTTGCTCAGTTTTCTGCTAGCAGTGTGTTGCAAAGTCTAGCTGTTTGGTGTGTAGAACTCCATGCCTAACCTCAAGTGGCAATGCATCTCCTTGTTCCCTGACTATGCATCTGAATGAGAAGAGGTGACATAGGTGACAGACAGCTCTGCTGCTTATGAAGAGCATCCAGCAGCAGCCCTGGCCTGGTAGGGGCCCATCGTACTTGAGAACTCTTGCTCACAAACTCATGCCAAAGGCAGTCCCTGTTTGCTGAGCCCAGGGGGATGGGAGAGAGGGTGACAGCGGCCACCATCTCGCAAGTTGCTGCCCCCAGGTATTCAAGGAGTCAGCAAGAGCTTGATGCAAAGGAAACTAAAGCAAACTGTTACAAGAAACAAACCAAGTGGAGAAAGAGGAGCTTGAAATACAGAAATAACAAGGAGAATGGAAATGATGCAAGACAGACGCAGACAGCTGCTTCTTCACTGTGTGTCAGAAGGGGATTGCCGGTGGACATAGCATAACTAAGATCAGACACCAATGCTACTTAAAACAGCATAGCCTTCCTCACCATGGGTTCTCTATTGGATATAAAATAAAACTAAAAATAAATAGTAATATTATGTAAACTATAAACAAATTATTTAAAAAGTAGAAGATTCATTCCCAAACATTAAAAAAAATGACCTGTAATAGCATACAATAATCAGCACAGTTCTACAACCTAGAGTATCACTTGAACAGTACGTGTTAAAAACTGCCCAACCCAAACCAATCCTGAATGTGGATGTACAAATAAAAATCAAACAAGGGTTCAAAGGCCGGTGCCCTAAACAAGGCTAAATGCAGGAGGTATGATGTAATTACAGCTTCCTGGTACATAACAGCAAATGAGCACCTGTGCTTCAGATGCAGCTGTATAGCTAAACCTGCTCCTTGCTCCTTACTCCTTCTCAGGGAGTCCCTGAGAAGTGAAACAAATCATTTTGATAAAAATGTAGTATAGAAGCTTCCATACTGAGACTTTTTTTTGTATCCAGCTAGGCCAGAAGAGCCTAAAAAGAGAGCAAAGTGTAGTATGTAGATCATGTATTACATCACTCACAGAGAGCAAGAAAAAGAGATCTCACCATGTGCTGTTTGGTGTTTGGATGAGACCAGTAGCGAATTTGTTTTTCAGCTCATTTTAAAGCTCATTTTAAAGCTCATTAAACAACTTTAATTGTTGGCTTGTATCTCCCTTTAGAGTTACTTCTTTGTATTACAACCACATTATTTCCCTAATACCCCATCTGATCTGGGCTGAGGACAAGACAAGCTTTTTGCAGAAAGAGCACTCACTTTGCATGAACTCTCCCAGAAACAAGTTTCTATTAAGAAAGTTTTTAATGCAAGCATTGATCTTTTTTGGCAAGTTCTTGGAAGTCCAGCTGAAAACAGAATCTGCATATTATTTCCTAGAATGATTAAAAGAAACTTGAAGGATCAGATGATGGAGGGTAGCAGCGCAGTCTCATTCTGTCTACTTAAAAAAAATTCTGGTCTAAATTATTTATCTTCTGGAGCTTGCAGGCCTGAGAGAAAGCAGCGTTACCCCCTTCTGCTTCAGTATATTGTGAATATTCAAAAATAGGTGAAATAACTTTTGATTTGGAGGGTGCCCACCTCCAGACCTGTGTTTGGCAAAACTGTGAAGTCATGTCTTGGCTATGCCATTTCCTGACTTCTTTTGTATTGTTATTTTTTAGAAAATACCCACAGGAATAGATGCAAACCACCACAGCAGCTAACTATACAAGTCCTCTGGGCTCATGGTCAACAGACAGTCAACATGAGTCCAAACTTGCGGCTGCCCCACTCATGCTTCCCGAGCTCCTTCTCTCCTCCTGACTTTACTACCATGCCTCCTGTGCTTCTTCCTCCAACACCCACAGAGCAGAGCATCCGCAGACATGGCCTCCCAATATGTCCTCTGTGGGAAGGTTCCTCTCCATGTATCATGGGGATTTTTCTCCACATGACTGAGGAACCTTGAGCTAGCAGCGATGAAACACTGTCAGTGCCGGCCCTGATGTTTGGTTTGGTTCTTGCAGAGAAAATCAGAACAGTCACAGGTCTCCACAGACAACACGTATGTGAATAGTACACTTCTCTGAAGCAGTATTTCACACCTATTGACTCGGGCATTCTCATAAAACCCTAACTGGATTGTTGTTTTCTGAGCAGGAGAGTCTGTGCTGTTTTAAACTGTACAAATGCTCCAGAAAGCTATTATTACACTTGAGACCACAACTCTCCTCAAGTACTGCAGTGCAGTTTCCTCTAGGATGGAGAGTAATGAGTTGCAATTTGAAGGATTATGCGCTCCTTATTAAATCTTAACTGAATAGGAACCACATAGTAAAGAGTTACACCAGCATGCCAGGATAAATAACCCTGGTGGCAACAGATTTTTCATGAGGACTGTTGTGCAAGAGATACAATGCATACTATACAGAAAGGCCTATGCTGATGTCTTTCAGAAGAGAAGTTATCTGCTGGTCTGTGCCAGCCCAGAGGTGTTTCTCTTATTCAAAAGGCTGTCCAACACTCAGCCTTGAAAGACAATCCATACACCACCTGCCTACATAAACTCACTGAGGTACTTCTGAGTTTTAAATTCAGTTTTCCACAACTAAATGTGGTGTAACTGGCAGAAAAGAACCTTGCTCTACTTGGCTACATATGTCAGGCACACCACCAACCACAGCAAGGCTTGTACAGCAGTTCCAAAAATCCTAGGGCAGTTCCCTCCTTTGCTTTTTGACATCACAGCTAAGCCTGAAAGGACATTGCTCTGAATTAACCATGATAAATACGACAGTTTAATCCATATGCAAACAAGATTCAGAAACCCTTATGCTGGATTATGGACTACCAAGCATTATATATAAGAAACAAGCTTCAGAGAGGAAAAGGGTATTTATTACCTTCTAGGTCTGTTGCACCAGCAACACCGTGCGCCTGAAGATCTAAGTTCTTTCTCCTTTTGTTCCAGTGACTACACTTCTTTTTTTGGTAGAATCAGCCTTTTAAGCACAGGAGTTACCTTCATGAAAAAGAAAACAAGAAAAAAAAAGGGAAAAAAAAAGGAAAAAGAGGAAAAAAAAAAGAAAATGAAAAAAAAAGAAAGAAGAAAGAATTCAACTTCTTTAGCTTCTTCTATTTAACGTTTTCAGCCTCTCATCGAAATGTGTGCATAAAGTTTCACTACTGCACTCCCAATAAAGAAGTGCCCTTGCACTTCCTTATGAGGACAATGTTCCAACAGCTCATTTGTAGAAAGCAGGACGAGTGAGGCCTGCCCTCATGCATGTGACTGGTGCTGAGCAGCAAGTAAGGCAAGTGGGAAAGTCTATAGCTGCTCTGAGTTGCTTGAGACTTTTTTTTCCTTCAAAAAAAAGGAAATGGTAAAGGTTAAACGAAATAATCATTTTGATATAGAATTTTTTAAGTGTTCTGAAATCAGTTGTGCCTTTTCTTCGATAAATAGCCATGAAGTAGTCCGTATTTTTTCATCTGCTGTTGAGTCGTATTTTTTTTCCAAAATCTTGTTAAACATTAATCAGATAAAATAGGTAAGATTACTAGAAGAGTGACGTGGTATTGACTCTCATGAACTTTGCCTTTCACCATATCAGTGGACTTTCAAAATGAGCTTGTAGATGAAGCTAGAAACTGAGAGGGGCTGGATATGAGGATATGAGCCTTGTCCTACTGCCCAAGGGGGTGAACTCTTATCCGACTCTTCTCAGTGGTGCTCAGTGCCAGAACCAGAGGCAAAGGACACAAAATGTTGCACTTGAGTTAAGGCAATTCTGGAACTGAGTGCAGAGTGGGAGAAGAACTCAACGAAAGCAGCCCTGCAGAGAAGGACGTGGGAGTTCTGGTGGATGAAAAGCCAGACATGAACCAGCAGTGTGCTCTTGCACCCTGGAAGGCCAAAGGTATTCTGGGCTGCGTCAAAGCGGGTGGCCAACAGGGAGAGGGAGGTGATTGTCCCCCTCTGCTCTGCACACATGAGGCCCTACCTGCAGTCCTGTGTCCAGGTCTGGGGCCTCCAGCACAAGAAGAATGCAGAGCTTTTGGAGTGGGTCCAGAGGAGGGCCACAAAGACGGTCAGAGGGCTGGAGCACCTCTCTTATGAAGAAGGGTTGAGGGAGCTGGGCTCATTCAGCCTGGAGAAGAGAAAGCTCCAGGGAGACCTTATTGTGACCTTCCAGCACTTTAAGGGAGCTTATGAATAGAAGGGAGAATGACTTTTTATGCAGACTGACAGCGATAGGGCAAGGAACAGTGCAAGGAAGTGCTGGAACAGGCTGCCCAGAGATGCTGTGGATGCCCCATCCCTGGAGGTGTTCAAGGCCAGGTTGGATAGGGCCTATGGCAGCCTGTTCTAGTGGGCAGCAATCCTGCCCATGGCAGGGGGTTTGGAACTAAATGGGTTTTATCATCCCTTCCAGCCGAAGCCATTCTATGATTCTACAAAATTGAAGTACAGGAGGTTCCTTCTGAACACCATGAAGAACTTCTGTGCTATGTGGGTGTCAGAGCACTGGCACAGGTTGCCCAGAGAGGCTGCAGAGTCTCCTCCTTGAAGATCTTCAAAAGCCACCTGGACATGGGCCTGAGCACACTGTTCTGGGTGGCCCTACCTGAGCAGAGGTTGGAACAGATGGACCCAGAGGACCCTGCCATCCTCAGTCATGCTGTAGTTTTGTAGTTTACCTGCGGAAGAGAAAGAGCTGCAGCAGTCACAGGCTGTCAGGATGCTGATGAGGAAAACTTCCCACTTCAGGAATGTGCCTTAGCCTGTGAGCATTGTAAGGAACATCTCTGTCAGCTCACTTTTTTTTCTGAAGTGATGAAAGAAAAACATAAATGGAGTCAAATTTTGCATTTCTTAGGAATAGTGGCTTGGAGTTTGCTTCGACTTTACTGGCTTATAGAAGCCAGTTCTTGTTCGCTGAAGCTTTCCATTTACTCCCTGCTTTACCAGGGCCAGTTGACCTCAGAGCAGTAGCAGCAGATATACAGCCTGTGTGTTATGGATTATTAACGATCTGTCATTTGTGGACAGCAAAAACTTCAGTCTTTTCTTTTTTTAAGCATTTGTTTTACTCCAATGCAAAATATACATTCTTCAGTAAGAGAAAGGGAAAAAAAACAGTATTTGAGGCCCAGAAGAGGGAAGAGCAGCCTGCTGCAAGCAAGGAAAAGAACTAAACAGCTATCACTTTTAAAGAGGCATTTTGTGTTTTACAGCACCAGGTGAGGAGTGATAGGACTGAGAATAAAAACAAAGTAGTGTTTTTATGCACTCCTTTCCTGTAGAATTTGTAGTGCTGTGGTGCATCATAAAAGACAGAAAAAAATTGCCCATTTCTCCACTTGGCAGTTTTGTCGACCTTGCAACCAGAGCTGCATGTATGTGGTGTTGAGACAGCATCGCTACACATGGAGCCATGACTTTGTCTGAAATATAGTTACTCACCGAGCCCATTGCTCCCATCATTTTCTGCAGTTTCCCACCTCAGTGCCCAAACATCCCCATACCTCGAGCAATTGCCATTCTGATGATAATTTCAAGCTGCTTTGGAATTAACATAACTGGACCAAATCCCTAGTGGTATTTAAGAGAGAACATGAGGTAGCCCATGTTTTAAACCGACATCCCTGGCTGCACACAGGAAAAGCAGTAGCTCATTTTCTGCCTTGGCTGAGGTTTCAGGTTTCTAAAACCTCTGGTTGAAGGGACTCGACTGTCCATTATAAAGCAACGATAGGAAGAGGGATTTCTCTATGCACATTACAGCCAGCCCGGGCAGATGTGGGTGCATGGGAAGGCTCAGGCTAACCAGGGCTCCTCTTTTCACTCTTGCAGTGGTTTTTTCAAACAAACAGAACCATAAACAGTCCCAGAGGAGGCAAGATGGATGTAAAAGGAAAACTCTTGTAGATACAATGTAATATCTTTTTAATGCACTTTATTTTTTTGCTTCACTGTACTTCTCTGTTTTCCCCCCACTGCTTTTCCTGCCCAGGAAAATTTAGTTTAATAGCCTTTCCAGAAAGAGAAGTGCAAACATTTTGAATAATGGCAGCATAATTTCCTGTTTTATAGGAGCTTCACATGTGGTTTCTCTTTCAGTTCCCTCGTGTTATTTCTTAAATTATGACTCAAACCAGGTTCTCTGTCTTCCTTGTATTACGAATCTTCTACTATGGGTTTTAATTTCCTAGAGTCTCCTTACAGTTTCTTCTCTGGTTTCTAACATTTTCTCTTGCCTCCTGTCTTCTGTGATTTCTCCACCTCCTCTTAAACATCTCATTTACCTTTAGATAACTGAGCCAAGCACTTGATACTGATTCATGCAGTTCTCTAAAAGAGACTATTTTGTTGATTTTTTTTTTTACTTCACTATTTTTTCTTTTCATATCTCACCTTGGGCAATTTAAATCAGTCATAAGATAGTTCTAGTTTTGTTTCTTGGGCTTACTCCCAGCCTAAGATCAACCTTTGCTTGCCTCAGTCTGCAAAAAGGACACTTAAAAATAAAACCACTGTTCCCACTGCCTCTCAGAGTGGTGACTGATTTGTACTGTATGTGTTAGGTTGAAAGTATAAGAAGAAGACCCTGATCAACTGGGAGGAGCTTATGATCTCTCGTGCCAGAAACTAGTTGTTTCCAGAAGGGAAAAATAAATCGAAGAGGAAAAAAAACTCTTTGAGAGATGGAAAGCAGCAGGGAAATGGCGGCAGGCAGCGACCTCCGGTGGGCGCAGGGCCTTCAAGCCAGGTTCTGACCAGTGCTGCCTCTCATTTAGGCTAGATCAATTTTTTTTTAATTATTATTATTATTTTAAGTCAAGTTTTCCAGTCAGAGAAAAATACTGGATCAGAATAGAAAGTATTGCAAAGCGATCTGAGTTGCCTTGATTTGCACAGCTAATACAGGGTGGATAAAGCCTTTCTGGATCACACAGATGGCAGATCTGTAAGCCTCAGTAATTAAAAGATTAAGAATTTATCATTCTGTGTTAAATTAGGATAATAATTCCCAAAAGAATACGTGGAATAAAGTTCCTGGCTTCCTGAGGAAATTGTATGGTTTCTGAATTTTGGGATATCCATTTCATGCAACCCTTTGGGGATTACTACCTTGTTTTTTGACATTAATAATAAAAGCTGCTTTTTCCATTTAAGTTAAAGCCAACCATCTGTGTGAATAAGGGTCTTCTCCTCAGAGAGAGATGCTGGGTTTCCAATCTTACTACTTCTCTGGCATTTGTTAGTCCATTAATCATAACACTTAGCACTTCTGTAGCACCATAAATCTCTCAGATTCTGTGTTACCATAAGGGCCCTTAATTCTGTAAATGAATGTAAGCAGGTGGATTTCTGGTCTCGTGCAGAGCCCTGCAGAAAATAGCAGGGCCTCCTAATAATGTACATAGGTCTGAGGCACTTCCCAACAGCAGTGATGCCCTCTGCATTTCTACCAGCTGAAAACTCCAAGGAGTGTGTGATAGTGAGGAAAGATTATATCAGCTGCAATGCTGGAGCCTCTGGTTGTAAAAGAGGGGGAAAGGAAGCACCTGCAGAGAGTTATAGCCTGCTTCACTGCTCTTTAGAGCTGGATCTAATGCTCTTCTTGAGGATTATTTAGTGGCATTATCTACCCTGATACAGACACAGAACATATGTAGTGCCTCACTCCCCATACAAGTTGGTATGAGTTTCCCACTGGCATTATTCCAGTTTTACTGAATATCTGAAAATATTCTCAAAGGGAGATGTAGGATTGAAATGAAGCTTCCATTTCCCCCAAAACCAAATTGTTGTATTTCATCTCTTTGAACTAACACGTGTTCTAACTCATATTTTCAGTGATGCTGAGATTTAGCTGCCTTGCCTGGCACTGCCTCACTTCACAGGAGTTATAGTTCAGGTCTCATTTTGTGCCCTGGTTTTGGTTCTCCAGCAAACAGCCTCCCTCAAAGGCAGTCATCTCCTCCCTGGCTGCGCCGGTCAGGGGCAGTGTGGGGTTATGCGGAGCAGTGCAAAGCAGTGCACAAAAACAGTTCAGTGAAATACTTTTTCTTTGACTCTAAATATTTTATGTCTTCAGCTTCCCATTCCAAGCTGGTAGGACACAAGGTAATAAAATAGCCGGCATCTCTACAGCACGGAAGCTCTGATTTTCACTTGTCCCAGTTCACATTCTATGCCCAAAGGTGCTGTACCTTATTACTTCTTTTTTTGGTACAACATAAATTGCACTTCATCTTCAAGGTAAGGAGGGACACATACTCTGTAGATTGGTTTTTAAGCTTTTTTGTTTGTTTGTTTTGTTTTTGTTTTCAGAAACAGTGCAGTGTATTTACATTCATAAAAGCTGAAGAGGCGAAGCCACACTTTCAGAAATAGCTTTCAGTTTGCAGTGCCCAACAAGCTGAAATCAGGAATCAGGGTCCTAATTAATTGTTAGGAGAAGATTTTCTAATTGGCTTAATTAGTAGCGTATCAGGCGTAAATCAATTCTGTGCTGACATCTCAAACCTCTTGATAGATACGGTGAGAACTATTTGAATTTCAAAGTGACTTTCAAGTTATTTTAAACAAATTTGTGTGTCTATATATAATGAGAATATTATAATTTGAATTTCTTCATAACTCTGACAGCTCTTAGGATTTCCAAGCGCCACTGTTTGTCAGTGGGTTTTACGATTTTGTTGGATCCTTGTTTTGCTTTTTAAGAAATGGCAGCAAAAGAAATGTGCAGCAAGTTCTATTTACTGAATGGAGATGCTGGAAATGTTGAGAGATTTTATGAAAGCTGACTGAGGTTAGTTTATAATGGATTATTTAGATTGAAAAAAATAACCTGGGTTTTAAATAAACATTGCTTTTGGGGTTAAAGTAATTTATCCTCATGTCTCACAGAAATATAACTCAATCCAGCTTGGTTATTAAAGAAATAAAGTTCAAAGATCCATTATTAAATATTTAAAATTCACTTCTTTAGATCAAGAGTGTCTAGGATTTTTTTAGTAAGAACAGTGCTATTAACCAAGTCAAGCTGCTACCAGTTTTCATACAAATAATTTGTATCCAGGTAATATTTATCATGCACTGAATGTTGTCCACACAAGAGGATGCTTATTCATTGCTGAAAACCTTTCAGTCACCAGAGAAGAAAAAAGCATTCTCTTCGCTGATGGCTGAATGGGCCCTTCAAACATCTGCACACTGTTAAATAACCCAGAAAATAATAATGACTATATAAAATAATGAGCTGAGCATCCCTCATACCTGGCTTTAAAGATGCAGGGCCCATTCCCTGCAGCGAGCCTTTTGATTTTAAAGATTAACCCCTTCATTCCAAACCTAGCAACAGACTTGTTTTTGTGCTTGTATCAAAGAGAGAGCAGCTTGCTAATAGCTCTTATCTGGGCTGCAGTTACTGCATCCTGACTAAGGTCTGCTACTGTCTTTCTTCATCCTGGGAGGAGAGATACCTGGCTCCTGTAACCAAGTCTGGTCCCAGCTGCTGTTTTCTTGCTCCACCAATAGACCTTCCTGTGCCAGTAGGACTGATAGCAATGGTTTTCTAATGACAGCGTTTCCCCTAGTGCCTTGTATGTTCTGCCTAGTAAACCTTCTGGAACAAGAAGATGGATTCAGCCCATTTGTGACAGAAGGGAGGATCACGTGGAGAATCTGCAGGGGGTGGAAGGAAGCAAGAACCAAAATTTCTGCCTGCTTAATAGCTGTACAAAAAATGTGCACCTCACAGCATTGCTTTATTTAGGTTTGATTTCACTCATGAAGCTATCTTGATACTGCAACAATATGGTATCAGAACACAATGGTACTACTTTCTGTAGAATCCAGCAATTGTGGCCCAAAACCTTAGCAGCAGAGACAAAAAGGAGGAGCAAGATACATTCACAGTGGTCTTGATGAAAAGGTGCCAAGGCTTATTGGCAGGGCTTTAAATTAGGTTTGAAGTTAAAGAGGGGTAATAATGAGTCTGCCCACGAAAAACTGTGGGACAGCATAGCTAGGTTAAAGGGACGGGGTGCTAGTGGGGGCCCTCAGCATCCTGCCCCGAGATGTGCTGGCAATACTGCAGCACATTTGAAATCTTATGACAATGAGCCAGGGACCACTGATGCAATAGGAGAAAGCAAAAGGGAAGTACTTCAAAGGAATTAAGGCATTATCCTCTAAGAAGGTGACAAAGATGGCTGCCCAGCTGAAGTGCCTCTACACCAATGCACACAGATTGGGAAAAAAAACAGATATAGTGAGAAGCCACCATATTACTAGAAAACCATGATGTAGTTGCCATTACTGAAACCTGGTGGGATGATTCCCACAACTGTAGTGTGGCTGTCAATGGCTACAAGCTGTTCAGAAGGGACAGGCAAGGGAAGAGGGGAGGAGGCATTGCCCTCTACGTCAGGAGAGGAATAGAGAGTGAAGAGATGTCTCTGAAGAAGGGCCATGAACAAGTTGAAATTTTATGGGTGAGAGTTAGAGACTGAGGCAACAAAGGGAACTTTAATGGATAGTGTGTACTACAAGCTGCCTGATCAAGTGGAGCCTATTGATGAAGTCTTCTTTTTCCAGCTACAGGAGGTATCATGATCTCAGACTCTTGTCCTGCTGGAGGACTGCAACCACATCTGCTGGAAAAGTAGTATGGTGAGCTGCAGGCAATGAAAGAGGCTCCTGGAATGCATCGAGGATAACTTTTTGAGCCTATTAATAAGACAGCCTCACCAATACTGGACCTGTTGATCACTAACACAAGTGAACTGATTGGTGACATCAGGATTGGAAGCTGCTTGGGCTGTAGTGATTATGCAATGATCACTACGACACAAATCCACATTCCTGAGAGATATGGGACAGACAAAGAGTAAAATTAGGATGCTAAATTTTAGGAAATTTAGCCAAGTTCCAGCTCTTCAGGAAGTTCATCAACAAAATCCTCTGCGAAGCTGTTCTTAAGGACAAGAGGACAGAGCAAAGCTAACAGATATTTAAGGAAGCTTTCCTTAGTGCACAAGAGCTCTCCATTCCCAGGTGTGGGAAGTCAGGAAAGGAAGGCAAGAGACAGTTGAGGCTGAACCAGGATGTGCTGGTCAAACAAGAAGAAAATTCACAGTGGAAGCACAGACAGACATCCTGGAAGGAGTGTAGGGATGCTGCTAGACTGTGTAGGGATGGGGTCAGGAAGGCCAAGTACCAACTGAAACTGGACTTGGCAAGGGGTGCAGAGAAGAACAAGAAAGACTTCTACAGGTACATCAACCAGAAAAGGAAAGCCAAGAATGCATACCCCTGCTAGTGAGCAATACAGGCAAGCTGGCAATGGACATGGAGAAGGCTGAGGTACTCAACAACATTTTGCCTCAGTCTCCACTGGCAACAGCTCTTTACACACCTTTTGAGTGGATCGTTCAGAAGATGAGGACTGTGGGAGCAATGTCTCTCCCACTGTAAGTGAAGGTCAGGTTCAGAACCACCTGAGGAACCTGAACATCTATAAGTCTATGGGTCCTGATGTGATCCATCCCAGAGACCTGAGGTAACTGGCTGATGTAGTTGCCAAGTCACTCTCAATTATGTTTGAAAAGTCATGGCAGTCAGGTGACGTCCTTTATGACTGGGAAAAAGGCAATGTCACGCCCACTTTTAAGAAGTGTAGAAAGGATGATTCAGGGAACTACATAACTGCCAGCCTCACCTCTGTGCCAGTGAAGATCATGGAACAGATCCTCCTGGAAGCTGTTCTAAGGAATGTGGAAGACAGGGAGGGAGGTGATATGAGGAAACCAGCACACTTCACCAAGGGAAAGTCCTGTCTGAACAATCTAGTGTCCTTCTATAATGGCATAACTGCATCAATGGACAAGGGAAGAGCCACTGATGTCATATATCTGGACTTCAGCAAGACCTTTGACACAGTCCCCCACAACTTTCTTCCCTTCAAATTGGAAAGACATGGATATGATGGGTGAAATGTTCGATGGATGAGGATCTGGTTGCAAGATCATACACAGAGAGTGGTGGTCAATGGCTGGATAGAAATCAGTGATGAGTGTTGTCACTCAGGGATCAGTACCAGGACTGATGATCTTTACTACCTTCATCAGTGATGTAAACAGTGGGATCAAGTGAACCCTCGGAAGTTTGAGGATGACACCAAGTTCTGTGGATACAGTCAACAGACCTCAGAGGGTTGTCATCAGCAGTGCAGAGTCTGGTTGGAGGCCTGTAACTAGTGCTGTTCCCCAGAGGCTGGTGATGCGTCCAGTCTTGTTCAACATATTCATCAACAACCTGGATGAAGGAGTAGAGTCCACCCTCAGCAAGTTTGCAGATGATACAAAGCTGAAAGGATTGGCTGACATACTTGAAGACTGTGCTACCATTCAACAAAACCTGGACAGAGTGGAGAGATGGGCAGGGAGGAATCTGATGAGGTTTAACAGCAAGTGTAGATTCTTGCACCTGGTAAGGAATAACCACATGCATCAGTACAGGGTAGGGGATGACTGCTGGAAAGGAGCTTTGTAGAGAAGGACCTGGGAGTCCTGGTGGACAACAGGTTGACCATGAACCAGCAGTGTGCCCTGGTGGCCAACGCCAATGGTATCCTAGAGTACATTAAAAAGAGCATTGCCAGCAAGTCAAGGAAGGTGATCCTCCCCTCTACTTTGCCCTGCTGAGGCCATATTTAGACTGTGTCCAGTTCTGGGCTCCCCAGTTCAGAAAAGACAGGGATCTCCTTCAAGGAGTCCAGCAGAGGGCCATAAAGATGATAAAGGGCCTGGAGCATCTCCCATATGAGGAAAGGCTGAGTAACCTGGGTCTGTTCAGCCTGGGGAAAAGAAGACTG
>JANHGO010006069.1:0-21988 GCA_024606505.1 Aquila spilogaster
GCATCACCATTACCGGGGCTAATTACATCCACTGGGCTCCTGCTTAGGAGCCCCACACTGGGTGCTGGGTCCTCTGCATTCTCTGGGAATGTCTGCATAAGTAGATTCCCATGTCAGTTCTCAAAGATCAACTGTGCACTAAGTGCATCAGTAGGCTTAGGCCTTTTTTGCTTTTCTTTTAGATCCCAGCAATTTATTTTGTGATACTGGATACCATCACGATCTTTAATACAAACCATGTCACAACATCCTTGTGAAGGATGACATATAGTGCTCTTGGTTGTAAAAGAAGCTACTGAAACGTCAAATGAAAACCATGAGACTACACTGCCAATTTCTGTTGGCATGGGTCAGGTGCATGTAAGAATTAAGATGACCTGGCTGTGCTGACAGATGGTTGTAGGACTGATGTTAGTAGGACTAAACTGCTGCAGATTAACAAGGAGACCTTATGTCTTTTGTGAACTGCACTGGAAGCAGTGCACTTTTCTCTCTATACACCAAATCTGTATTAGGAATACTTTGCATTCCCAAGGCCAGTGCTTTAACGCCCTCTTTAACCATGAGATTATTGTTCCTGTGTCTTAACATCATCTGACAGAACAGGACCCCAACTGTAACTGAGGCATGCAGCTGTAGCATAAACATTATATATTATAACACCAGCTGCAAATCAGAAGCCTCATTAAAAGTGCTTGAAATGGTTGCATGCTTTTAGAAACATTTCTTGGTATAGGCATGAACACAGAATTCTCTGCATGAAGTAGAAGCATTTTTATATAATGCTTTTAAACAAAAATACAGAAATGCATGGATGCTAATATTTAAACATTTGTATTTGATTTCATTGTGGTGTCTAGGCGGCATTAACTATCCAGGACAGCCACAGAGAGCTCCATAGGTTACTCCTGCAAGAGAATGAGAAGACTAGTCGTGGCCATAGTTCTCGGATACCCCTCTTGCTTGAACAAGAGAAATACCGTAATTCAGAAAAACAAAGAGAGGAGCTGGCAAACATCAACAAACTCCAGCAGCAGTTCCAGCAAGAGCAGCAGCGCTGGCTGCGTGAATGTGAGCAGCAGCAGCAAGAGCAGGAGGTGAGGGCAGGCCTGCTAGGGCAGCGGGAGCAGGCCTGTAGCTGCCAGGAGGAGCTGCTGGAGAAGAGCCGCCAGGGGCTGGCACTGCAGTTGCAGGAGTTCCAACAGAGCCTGGAGAGGCTGCAGGATGGGCAGAAAGTGTTGGAGAAAAAAAGGGACAGTATCAAAATGCAGAAGAAGCTCCTCTGGCATTGGAAGCATGGTCTCCAGAGCAGCCTGCTGCTGCCCACAGGGAGCCATGAGGTATGTTTCTCTCTGCTGTAAGTACATCCCTAGCTGTAGAGATGTTCCCTGACAAATAGCCTGCCATGTCAGGGCTTCTGTTGGCTGGTAGTACCATGCGGAAGTGTGTGGTTCAGGCATATTCAGGGGCTTGCTTTGACCTTTGAGCCCTGTGGGAGCCACAGTCAAACTGATGAGTATTAAACTGAAGAGATGAAAATATGTGTTTTATTCTGCATTACCAGTGTGTTTGCCACCTTCTGGCAAGATATATCATGCCTCTCGCTTCTTGTAGGAAATCATATTATTGTAATGCTTGAGGCATGAAATCCTTTTAGTGAAGGGTTTTCAGGTACTCTCCTTGTTCCTGGACAACGACGCTTTCCCCACTGAGGAGCAGAAACTGCTCCAGGAGTGGGAGTAGCCTGGTTCCCATGAACCCCTATCTTTCAGGCCCAGCATCAACCATATTGGTCCCCTGAAACAAGCAGCCCTTAAGGGAATGACCTTGGTATGTGGCTCCAGCCTGGACAGTGAAGTTGCTTGGAAGTGGTCATTGTAAGGTGATGCAGTGTAAAGCAGCTCTGCGGCTGCTTAAGCATTTCATACTGAAAATAGTTTTTCTTGCAGTTGAGTATGCAGGAAGGAGGCTGACTGCATTCAGCTCTTGCACCAGTGGGTAGAGTCTTGTTTCCATTACTGTTCTCTAAAGCACTTGAAAATCAAAAGAAGTCACCTGGATTCAAAGCCTGCTCACTCAAGCAGCTTTTTATCCCCTCAGGTTTTTATTTTCACAAGAAAAATTGTAGAGCTTTTCTTCAGGTCATCACCCCCCTGGTTTTTCAGCTAGCAGCTGACCCATAACAGGCAGTGACCATTCAGTGTCTAAGCTTGTGTCTGAATGAGGAGATGAATAATTGGCCTCTGACCTCCTCCTTTTCATCCAGCTTTTATGACTATAGTGTGAACATGACTTTTCCATATATTGCTCACACAATTCAAACAGTGAAGGTACTGTGTAGTAATACAGCCTGTGATAAAACTTTGACTTATTTGGCAGTGCTTAAGAAGTGGATGATAAAACAAAAGCTGAACTTGCTCATCAGCTTTAATCAGTGAGACTTTTGAAGTCTTCTGAGGAGGGGAAGTTGAAGGATGGCAGCCGGATGCAAGGATGGCCAGGATGTCAAAGGCAGAGAGGCACAATGATGAAGTGCTGAGTGTCAAAGAGCCACAGGCTTTAAGTAGTTCTTAACCTACTGTTTAATGTGTGACACTGTGTTATGTGTAAGACTGTCTTACATGTGTTTTAATTTCAAATAAACGATGAGACCTGAATGCACTCCAGGCCCTGCTCTTGTCTGTGTCCTGCATTTTCCAATACCTGAGCAGCAAAGCTGGGGCAGGGAGGTTGAGAGGCAGCCCAATATTTTTGCCATCTCTCTGAGCCAGCTACATACCTGGTTTTAGATGGCCAGTCATTGTTACTGAGAACTGCTGTGTTCTGAGAGGGGCCAAGGCAAAATATACCCAATTATTGCTGTTTGTTCCTGAGCACGTGGGAAATTTAACATGTTTTGATATTAGCTTCTGGGAAACTAAATGTATGCTATGAATTCTCATTTCTGTCTGGCAGTTAACTGAAGATATCCTGATACAAGGGTTCTTCTGGTGCTGGACAAAGGTGAAAATACTGTTTTCTTTTTTTTTTTTCCCTGTAGATAATGGGACATGATCGATTGGATAGCTTACATGGTGAAAATGCGTTCTACTTAAATGAAGCTGTAGTACGTGTGTCTCTAAGTGGTCTGAACAGATCAGATTCTTCTCTTGTTTATGAAGATGGCGTGTATAGGCTGGGCATCTCAGACTCGGATGTGGCAAGGACTTGTGAAAATCAGGTGGACCTCAGGGTGGATACTTCTTGTCAACCAGCGTTGACCAGTGAACTGTGGAAGTCCACTGGCCCTTACCAGCAGCTGTCTTTCTCCTGCAAAAGCAACAAGGATGCTTTCAATAATGGTAATTAATACTGTATTTAGTTAACAAGTAGTATAGGCAGGAAGAATAGTCCTAGGATGGAAAGAAGCTTGGCAGTAGTGAAAGTAATCGGTTTTGCTAAAACAGTTGCATGCCATTTTACAACCTTTTTGAGGGTAGCTGAGAAAATGAGTAGAACAGAACACAGATATAGAAAGCTTTTGCAAAAAATGTATCCCTATTCTTTGTTGGCATCAAGGTATTCTGTCTTAGCATTGCACTGCATTGAAAATTCCCTGAACGACTTAAAACTGTATTAATGAGAAACCCTAATCTGTTTATCTCTCTTGTCGCGCTGTGTCTAGTTTTGATCTTATGCGGCCTCTTCATTCATTCATTATGATGAAAGTTGTAAAAGAGCATGTAAAAACACAGCATCTAGAAATCATTACAGACAGTGGTATACTTCTGGTGTAATAGCTGGAATGATCTGATGGGTTTTTCCTGCACAACTAAGAGATCCAGGTGGCACACAGCATATCAAGACTGCAACTGACTTGCTCCTGTCTTTCTGAGCTGGCAGTGTGGGATGACTTCTGTCTGCATGTCAGCTGCACACTACTCAGGTCACGGCAAAGACCAGTGAACAGCAGAACTAGGTAGGATCAGAAGTTAAAAACATACACAGGTACACTGGTTTTAATATTCTTAGGTCAAACACATAGGAAAGTCCTTGGTTAAGGAACTTGCTCCTTAGTACTCCTTGTAAAGACTTAAGCATGCATCCACTACAGCCTTACAGTAACATCGTTCTTAGTATACAGATTACCAGAAAATCATTTTATTTTCAAAGCTGACTATTCTCATCATCACAATCAGCAAACTAAGCTGATTAGTGAAAGAGATGAGTATTTCTAAAAATGCCTAAATAATTAGTCTGGTGAAACTTGTTCTAGTTTGAATGAAGCTGTCATTTTAGCAACAGGTTAGCTAAGCTAGTCCTAATTTGGAAAGGAACACATATGTGGGTTTAAACCTCTCAAAAGTGGATTAGCTTGCACTGGCAAGTGTTCAGATGCAAGCCACCCAGGATACTCTCTACATTAAGCCCACATGAGAGTGTCTAGTTTAATTAAACTGGCTTGCACCGGTGTAATTGTACTGATTCTCAGATGAGCTGGTGGTGCTTCTCCATGTAAAGATGCCCTTCTGGTAACAGGGCACCGGTGTAGTCCCAGCAGCCTGGGGAGCAGTGCTGGCTACACACCTGCCTGAGAGGGAGGAGCAGCAGGCTAGCTGAAATCTCTCTGGCAAAGTCAGGTCTGTAAAACCTGCAGCTACTGCCTTGGCTGAGTCACAGAGCACCACTGCCAAAGCAGCACAGTGAATTCTTGTGGCATCTTGGTGGTGCAGGTGGTGTTGTGAAGCCCCCAGCACACTGCTAGAGCAGGCAAGAAGGGAGCCTGCCCGCTGAGGGATGCACCATCACATTCCACAGTCACATTTGTGATTTGGAGGATGACAAGTATGTTGTGCTCTGATCATGCAATGAATGAGTCTGCGTGATTCAGGCTTGCTTCTGTCATGCATCTGGAGCTGCCGTATGGGGAGCAGGGAATGAGAAGAACGCTGAGCTTCCTACTGGATGACAGATGGCATCTGAAGCTCCAGCAAGTTCTGCACATGGAAATGAAGTAAATCACTCATTCCTAAGCAATAGGAATCAAGCTGAATATTACAAACATTTCACAGTAGGAAGCAAATTCCTTTGTGTTGCTTTTTGGCCATGCTTTTTCCCGAGAGTTTAGCAAAGCTTAATAAGTGCCTTGTGACTTTTCTTCCTGACTCCTCTGCAGCATAAAGTCAGCTCTGATAGCTGCGAAGGGAAACCAGTAGGGCTACAATGAGGGAAGAACTAGAAAGAATTTTAAAATTAGTTGCAACTTTTCATATTTTCATGTCAGTAAAATGTCACGACATTTTTTCTGCATTTTTCAGTCAGCTCTATGTGTGTCATAATCATCTTTCCAAATCCAGTCCTAAATAAGAAGTTAAAATAGAAAAAAAAATACTGAGTATGGATTACTGGAAATAGCATTGTGTTGGTGACATACATTTCCAGACCTTGAATATAATAATTTTGAGTGCTCAGTACACAAATTGAATTTCTTGCTTTTGATTAATTTCCATAGAATTAGTAGGCATCCTGTAAGAAGTCTGGTCTGTCAGAAAAACTGTAAATTATTTAATGAGAAACACCAACTGAACATCTTGTTGAGGAGTTAATCATGCTGTATTCAACTGTATGTTAAATACTATGCAGTTTAAATGGAAATAGCTGCATTCCTCCAGTGCATAATTTTCCATTCATATTTTCTAAGGTAAGACATGCGTCTTTTCATAGCTGGCATCATGATTATATATGATTACTTTATGTGTATGGGAGTGAACTTTACTGAAGACCTTGGGGCAAGTTCCCACAAAGCTGAAACTGGCACGAGTACACTCACTAGAAAAGGTGTGTCAGTCAACAGGAGGAAAATATGATTGAAAGAAAAATGTGTTAATGCTTTACACTAATGGTTATGAAATTACCTGCATGAAAGAAGACAAGTACTTCGGCTAATTAGGAATTGGAGAAGTATAGGTTTTGTGTCAGATCAGACTGAGAACTGAATAAATTACATCTTGCATTTAATTGACATGTCAGGTTAACTAGCCAGAGTCAGTGTCTAAAGAATTACCTATGGATGATTCAGGAATCAATGCAATTTTAATTCATTTAAGCTTTGGAATGAACAGCATTGTAGTAAATAGTATTGCCTTTCTTTTCTTTCATTTCTTCTTCTTTTTTTAATTATTCAGATCTTGTATCTACAGGAATATAGCTGAAAAGTGATAGATATGGAAAATTACATAGACACTTGATTATGAGAGTTTTTTTTCCAAACATCTGCAATTGTATTGTTTGAAAATCTGTGCATGTATGCATGTAAATAAATGAGATAATTTGATTTTAGAAAAGAAATCAATTTATTAAAGTGGTTTATAGAGTTGTAAAGTATTTAATTCACAATAGAAAAAACCTAAACCAATTCCAGAAACAATGTGTAGTATCACCTTTATCTTTTACAAGAAATTCCTTTCCTGTTCTTAAAGGTAGATTGTGCTAATGCTGATTGCTCTATCGGACCTGTTCTTAAAACTTCTGATGAGATTCATTTATTTTCCCATTGATAATATTTTCATTGAGTTTTAGAATGACACATTATTTTTGGCTATCTAGACATCAGTTATGGCCTAATGACACAGTATAAAAGTATCTGAATGCATTTGCAGCAGAGAAGTTCAGAATGGTGCCGCATAGACTTGGCTTTCCTTGTTATCTTTGTATGAGACAAATCTGTTGATGTCAGAAGTTGTACAATGTAAAGCTGATGGAAATTTGATAAAAATCTCATGAAAGATGCTTTGTACTACAGTGTTAAAAGCCATCTGAAAATGTACAAGCTGTTTCCCCATGGTTCCAAGTCAGCACAGGATTTTGGCAAGGGCTGGAGCACAGTAACTCAGGGCCTTATTCAAATAAGCGTAGCTATTACTGCCAGCACTGGAGGTGGTTGATGGGATCTCATATTGAGGACATTGTTAAATAAGACTTTCATCAGTGGGAACCTGTTAAATAATGACTAACTCTTACAAAAAAGTCATCACAGTTCTGCATATGTGACCATTGTCAGTTAATTTCTGTAATGTTCCTGCTGTATGAGCTCCTTTTGAATACACTGGATTTACTCATTCTCTGAACTGAAACATAATTATACTCTACACAGTGCATGTTTTACTGGTCTCCTGTTTCAACAGCATCCTTTGTAGCCAAAAGTGTATCAACCCTCTGTTGCCTGTGGAATCACATGGAAAGATGTTTTTTTGCCCATTATTAACTTGTTTTTCTACTGTATTCCACAGCATTTTTATTGGTGGCTCTTTTTTATTTTTTTCTCTGTGTAAAGAGTGAATTCCCCCAATTCTTTAACCTGAGAAACACAGGGAAACTCTTAAGAGTAGAGGATGACATGACTTTGGATCTCCAGGGTTTTCAGAAAGCCTCCCATGCAGATGTGATGTTGATTTCTTTTAAACTTTTTGTTTCTTTTAATTGAGTGAATGTAAATCTGGGAACATCCAATTAATTCCAGATTAAGTAGCTGCCATTTGCGTACAACTTATTCCTCGTGCTCTTAGCACGGGTAGCTGCATAGGTAAGCACACAGCCTGCTTCGTGCTCAACTTTATAATTAGAATAAAATGAAACGGAAATATATGAGAATATGTAACTGAGTAACATTGGTACCCATATCTCCAGGGTTCCAGATCACATTGATTTAATAGAAAGAGGAAGATCATAATGCTGCAAGTGATAACAGCAAGTTTGTCTCCTCTTTGTACCATAGAACACTGAGTTTCATACTCTGCCCTAAGATATCAGTATCTGTGGGATACTTCCTGGAAGTGAATCACAAGGGAAGTATTTTTTCCTCTTAGGAGTAATGCTGCCATTTGTTTAAAGCAGATGGCAAAAGATATTAAATCACATGGCAGTGTGATACTGAAGTGAAAAATATGTCATTATATGTCATCCGCAATTAGTATATCTGAAGTAACATTTGCTTTTCAGCTCTGCAGTAGTAGGGTTTTGTACTTACGTTACTAATTTTCTCATCTCAAAATACTTCTCATTTCTGAAGGTGAACACAGTAGATGCAGTGGTATTGCATAACCTTTTAATTAAGGCAGTTAATGATGTTCTGTTTTTATGCTGTATGCTAATTTAAGTACAGATTTTCCTGTGTAATACCTGTCGCATTTTATTCTTTCTAACATCCTCCGATTATAATTCATTCATTAGAAGTTTGAAATAGTGCCATGTCTTCAAGGTGATGAAGGTAGAGTGGAGATTGTCCATCCTGTCTTTTGAGGTACCACTGGCATTGGTGTAAATGTGTACATTGTACTCAGGGATGCCTTGCCTGCAGACTTCATAAACAGCAACAGAATGATGGCCAATTTTTTCTGTTTGCTACTGTTTATGGTTCCAGCGATTTCAGTGCAGTGTTTTTTGAAGCCAGTGGCATTACTGGCATCAGTGAGATTGGAATGGTTTGGACCATCATCTCTTATAAGCAGATTTATTCTTTACTTAAATAAGGTGGTTCCAATGGATCTGGATTTCAGGAACTCGTGAGGGAGAAAGGAGCAAGTTTTGAAGTAGAGGATGCAGGGAGTCCTTTGCCAAGATCAGCTCCTTGTTTCGTAGTCAGGCAGGTGCCACTCAGGGCTGTACAGAGCCGTGACTTTGGCAGTACATCTACAGGGAAAGGGGTGATCTCTGAGGAAAAGCAGTCACAAAACAATACAGCCTTGCTAATTGTTGTTTGAAGTCAAGAAGGTACCTTGGGAGGTCCATGTTTTCTATAGATAATGTGATCTGTGGGTGGAGGCCTGGTTAGGTGCCCTGCTTTAGTACATTAAAAATGTTTTGTGTATGTTTTTGTATTGCAGTTAGAGCCTGAAATAGATGCACAAGTATGAATAAATAATCCATCCTAATGGCTGTGAGAAGCTGTTTATGAATGATAAAATTCTGCAAGATAGTGAGTATGCAAACACACCCAGGAAAATCATGTAGCTGAATCACCAAGTGTATCTGTCTGGCTTATTTTGAAGAGGACAATCTCATTTTAATTATTTAGTATAGTACTTTACATATTCCAGGAAATGGCCTGTAGCATTTTGTGTAAAAGTAATGAAGCCTTAGTAATATGAAACCTCCTTAGCAGCATCTGCTGTTAAATATTTATTGAGAAACTGGGGAAGATTGTCTGTCTGTCTTTTACTGGCACTCATCAGAGGAGTGCTCAGTTGCCTTCCACATAAATTACGCTGGCGCTGGCCAAATTGCTAGAGGAGATTTCATGGAGTATCTTGTTCTTCTTCCCCAGATGCTGCAGAAAATTCTCCTTTGGGTGCAAATTTTTGGTGGAGCAGTAGAGGAACCTCAGTGCTGCTATGGAAGTTGTTTTTAATTTAATCTAATAAGAAGATTTCCAGCAGTAACCTGCTGAGATTCCTTGGGTGTCCCCTGAAGTGTGATTTAGAGCTAGAACATGAACGCTACAAAAATAAATGTGATTTGGCTTAGGGTCTGCAGTGCAAAAATCAAAGAAACCCACGCGCCTTTAAAAGTTGTTGAATATATTCTTTGTTAAAGAATACATGACAGAGCAAGGATGAAAAGAAAGGTGCTTTTTTTTTTTTTCAATTGAGGTTGAGAATGGCATGATAGTTGTTGCTGACAGCAAAAACTACAGAGAGGCTGTCTCCTGTGCAAAGGACAGCAGAGCAAAAGCAGAGCAGCAGGGTTGGAAGGGGGAGAAGATTCTGAGTTACTGTATTAAACATGGGCAGTTCTAACCTGAATCTCAAAGTGAATGGAGGAAGGTATTTTAAAATGTAGCATCACTTCTTCCTCCTATGGGGGAATAGCCTGGTTAGTGCTGGGATGAGAGCAGAGCTGCAGCATAAAGCGAGGGTATGGGAAAGCACTGGAGGGAGCTGTACTAAAGCAGTATCCTGGGATTATGGAGGTGATGCTGCAGAACTACAGGAAAACTTGTAGTAAAGACAAGGTGGAAGGAGGTGGTGACGAATTCAGACATACAGATACAACCAGAGCTGCCCACAGCAGTGCTAAGCAGAAGTGGAAGAAAGGCAAGTGGACGTGAGTATATTCTCTTTACTTGAGAAAAGCACTTTGCTGGAGAAATGAAGGCACATGCTTATTTGATAATTGTGCTTTTTTTCTGGCTTTGATGTACAGTGTTCCCTTCAGCATTTATGCAAACTATTTTCACAGCAGTTAGAGGTTCACAGAGTGTTTAGCGAACAATTAAAGATGGCATCGATTTCAAAATATTTGATCACACCCTGAAACTTCCTATGCTTAAGATGCAACACTTTTAGAATGCGCACCTGTTCAATTTTTGCTTTTACTTTTTAATTGACTGCAAGAAATAAATGTCAGTGTATATACTTCCTGCTAATTCAATTATGAATAGATAAAAGTGGCTGAATTGAATTCCACTTAAAAATTAGTGAACATTTCCCTGTCTTTGGAGCTCAGTGAAGACCTAGTATCTCTGTGACCATCTGATTAGAGGCTTCTGTCATATGCTCACTCATAGCAATGCCATAGCAGTATTTTTTCTGCATTAATCACTAAGCAGGAGCCTCTATTAAAGTGTACAATTGGCGTGTAATTGATTTGAAACAAGTGCTTTGCCTTATTTTGCTTCTCCAGCAGCTCTTTATATTGGCCTAGTATTCCTGTGCCACTTACTCAGAATTTTTACATTGTCAGCTTTTATGAGTAAAAAAATGCTGGAGCTGGCTTGTTGTCAGGAAACTGCCATATGAAGCCAAGGTGCTTAGGTGGTGGCTTGAGAGTGTTTTATAGTGACCTCTTCCTTCAGCTTCTGTTATGAAGCGGTGCCCTCCTATTACTTCAGGAAAATATTTACCAAACTTGAGAGCACTATTCCTTTGTATTGCACCTGAGAGAGTAGCCAAGAGCTGGGGTCAAAACTGTGTTTTCCAAGTTCTTTGATTTAATCCTTATTTCAAAGCAAACTCATAGTTTTTAAAAAAAGCAAAACACGACACCATAAAATATGAAGTGAGGTTAATCAGCACAGTAATGCCTGCCTGTGGTAACAGGCAGCTCAAAAGAATAGTTTGATGTGCAAATGTCCCATTTTGCTTCAAAGGATGTGAATTCCTATGCCAGAGATGCTGTTTTTTCAGTGTTAATGCTAACTGTGTCTTTGGGAGGGAAGGAGAGGAAGCTTCATGGCAGTGCGTTACTTGTGGTGTGAAAACTGGTGTGGGCTGGCAAGGAAAGCATGGGGGTTTGCTGGCCAGCAAGAGAGAGGTGAGCTGCTTTCATCTGCTGTCAAACTGTTTCTGTCTGTAACTGTATGTCTTTATATAAACAGTTCTCCAGCAAGCATTCAAGCTGGAGCTTTTACCTCCCTGGCTGCAGCTTGTAGCTTCAGCCTGTGTGTCATACGTCTTCTGCAGATCATGGGGTAGGGGGAAATAGTTGCAGCTCACCTGGGGTGTCTGCATGAGGATCTTGATGGAAGAGGGTCTGGGTGTTTACCTGTTGCTCTGACTTTTGTCATCAGTTGGATGGATGTCTGCCTTGGCAGAGGTACAGACTGTGGCCATGTCAGCGTAGCAGTGGCTCTGTTCAGGCAGCTGGTGCCATTCCTTGTGATCCTCTGTAAGAAGGGTGTTCTTAGGGTTTTATGGTTATTTTCTCTTGATCACTTGAGTGCAGCTGTGTTTAATGAGCTGGAAAAGAAGTAGATCAATAAAACATGTGTTCATTGTTAGCAAAATACCTGTTGGACCATGTGTGTGTCAGTAATTGACCATCTAAAGCTTCAAAGCTTAGCACAAAGACAGTTTAATAGGGAATTCATACCTAAATAAATTCAGATTAAGCAGAAGCAGACAGCTGGCAGGCAGTGTGCCCTGCCAAGGTGAGACTGTGAGTATTTAATGCACAAACAAATTATGATTTCACATCAGACCTATTTTTAAGTCTCTCTTATTGATGTGCATTAAAAAAATAGCATGCCAAAAATAGTTTAGAAGCTGTGTGCTTTAAATCCAACACGACTGATAATACAGCTGTGTAAGAAGGTTAGAACTTAAATAATTTCTACCTATGGCATGCTATGAACTTGATGTTAGAGAGGTATCACTAACAGTGTCTGAGATTGGGACGCTTTTAAATATTTTCTTTGATATCACCTCTGCTATAAATAGTGTTTTTTGAGCTGTAATAAAAGAAGAGGGCTGAACCATCACATGACTCCAAAACCTGGGGCTTTAAGACAAGAATCGGAGAAAACCAGAAAAGCAAATCCCATTGTTTTACTGAGCCCAAGAGCTAAACAGAGAACAGAAACACACAGGATAATGACTTTTCTTGTAAGTTCAAAAATTCAAAGAATAGACGTGAAGAAGAGTTACGTTGCAGACCTTCATCATCATAGGCTTTCGATTCTTTCTGTTCTTTGTCTCCTAACAAAATAACACAGCGAAGATGATGAGACTAATTAATCTAGGGTCTAGTAAAATCTAATTGCCCATCTACTTTTTGCAGAAAGACCTGTGATTCATGAAGGTGCTTGTTTGCCTGAGAAATGCAGTTGCTGCTTTTTCCTGTTAGGATTGGTTACAAGTAAATAGTGGCATTAACATTCTCAGATTGATTTCCTGCCTTATTCAGTCAGCTGAGGAATGGATTAGGCTCCTCTTTCCATGGTAACTTCAAGGTCAGAATATTTTCCTGGTGTCTGCTGAGAGCTGGAGTCCTGGTGAAGGGATGAGGTGCCCCAGCAGGTTAGATGTCACGTGTCGTTCAGCAGGAAATTCATTGCAAATCTGTCACACTGAAAAAGTAATCAAAACTGATCACAGTACTGTTTGCCAGGAGGAAAGAGAGAGAGGCTGAGATGCTTAGAGTTCCCTGGGAAATCAGCTCTCACTAAGGAATCTGCGTGGAAACCTCTGGGAGCATTCTTACAGACAAAGAGCTGCCCTAATGTTGCTGGCAGACACTTTCAGCGGAGCTTATGGGAGCTAGGCTGCCATTTGCTATTGAACTGTGATGGCAAATGGGAGCCTATTTCCCTTGAATTCCTTTGAATATTCCAGACCTGGTAGACTTAGCACTGTTTTTTAGGTGTCTGCCTGTGCTTTGTGTTATGCATGAGTGCCGGCGGGGATGGGGGATTAAATGCAGCAGCTCTGCCATTTCATATAGCTCTGGCCTTAAGTTGATGTGTCAGCTGTCAGTCCAGATGAACTTGGCATAAAAACTGGTACTGGTTGGTAGAAACAAATGGTAAAACCAAAACCTAACTCTATTCTGTGTTTGTTGGCTTTTTTTCTTTACCCACAGAGGAATAATTGTTTTAAAATTCGTTAACATGTTCCTTGCTCAAAGTGGCACGAATCTCTCTTTGTGTAATGACGTTTTGTTTTGTAAAGAGGGCCAACATGTGACACAGGTCTCTGAAAGTCACAGCAAATTCATTCAGAGTTTATATACTGTTCATGCAACATAGTCCATGTGATGAGTTCCCTTTTTCCCTTTTTTCTTTTTTTTTTCCTTTGTCCTTTATTTCCATTTTCCCCTTTTTCTCTTTTTTTTTCTTCTTTTTTTTTTCCTTTGTTCTCTTTTGAAAAGCACTGAGTATCCAACCTGTGCTGACCTTAGAACTGACTCAATTTTGGGCCAGAGGTTGAACCTGAGACTTTCCAACGTGAATTATCCTAGGCCCCTGGTGCCCGACCTATAGGGCAAAGGCTGTGCCCCGCACGGACCCTGCACAGCCCCACCGTCCCAAACCAGAGATGCGATGTCCCAGGAGCAAACTCCCCACACGTGCATCCCCAGCCACATGCAGCGGGATCTGCGCACCTTGGCCAAAGTTGTGCCGAGCCATCAATTATGCATCGGTGCCTGCAGAAATCCGACGGAGCAACCCGACTCCGTGCCCAGCCATCCCATGCCGCCATTCTCACGGCCCCGACCTGCAGCACACCCCCTCCCCCACCCCGGCATCGCAGCCCCATCGCTTGGCCCTACAGAGCCACAAACAAGCCAGGACAGCAAAGGGCCGATGCGAGGAGCAGACAGAGGGAGGGAGGCAGCAGACAGACGAGGCAGTCAGGCAACACTCCCATCCACCCCCCCGTGAAGGTGCAGCATCCGCCGAGGGTGGGCGCGTTGGCACAGTGGGGCCCCCCGGGACCCCCCATCCCAATGGGAGCCTTTTCCGCGCCACTCCCCACCCCAAGCAGGGATCTCCCACGGGGGAGTGGGTTGGGACAGCCCGGCTTCCAGCCCCGCCTCACCGCCGGGCAGGGCAAGGAGAGCGGGGTGGGCGTGAGGGGTGGCAGCAGCAGTGGGGGGAGCAGAGGGCCGGCAGCAGACTGGGAGCTCTGGGCAGGGCACCGGGGAGGGGGCTGTGTGCCCCAGGGTGTCTGTGTGCTGGCGTGTGGCAGGCAGGGAGCTGTGCACAGCTGCACCATCACTCTCCCCATCTCTGTGATGCACCCCAGAGCACAGCACGCAGCATCCCGCTCTGTCTTACAGCCGCGCGGCCCCTCACACTCACTGGTGTTGGGGGTTTCATCTCGTGGGGGGCTGCGAGAAGAGTTGCGGGGTCCCCATCTCCCCACCGGGTGAGGCAGAAGGGCCCCAAAGCTCTGCTGATGGTCTCTATAGCCGTTGTTCACCCCCTGCTAACACTGCGGCTGACTTTGGGGTGGAGCAAACAATTCACTCGGGGCCCTGCAATGCAACGGGAGGGAGAAAGCAGGAGGAAAGCGACCGCCCTAAAAGCAAATCCTCACCCCTAAAGGCAAATCCCTCACCCCTACGAACAGCAGCCGGAGGGTCCGACCTGCTGCAGGCAGACCTATGTCGGCCCCATGCTGGCATGCGCTGGTCCCATTGGTAACATGGGACCACTGTCCTTGCTCCCCCAGGACCCCCCAAGCTGTGGGGCCCCGTACCTCCATTCCTGAGGGCAGAGCGGCACTCGGGTCCTGCTTCTCCCGCGCTGAGGGCCATGTCTCTGGACATGGGCTGCGCTCGCACTAATCACCCGTGTCATTAGCGGGCCAGAGGAATCATGTAATTTATGGACGGCTTTTATTTCTCGCTAGCGTCATCTCCCTGTCCCCGAAATGGACCCTTTTAATTTCCTGGTGGCGTTTCTCCCCTCTGCCCGGTGCTGCCCACGTCAACGCCCGCAGCCACGTGCAGCCCCCTCCTCTCTCAGGAGCTGCTCCCAGCCCTCTGCTGCTCGCGGATCGGGTCCTCTCCTCCCTACCCCCTGCTGAGGGGTGATGGAGACCAACCAAGGGACGATCACTGGGGACGTGCCGGCGCCTGACATCAGACAACCCCAGGTCACATCTCACATTGTGGATGTCCCCAGGCCCTGCTGCAGCAGGATGCTTCTCCCCAGCTGAGCTACTGAATGTAGAGAGGGTCCCCACGATGGGTCAGGGAACACGAAGGCCACGCTGCCAGCAGGGCTTTGCTGCAGCCCCGTGTTCTTGGGGAGCTGGCAGGCGGTGGCCATGCTGGGACGTGGGCCGGCTGCTGCGGGGGCTCCCAGTGACCCCATCCCCGGGTCTGTGCCACGTGCTGTGCTCACAAGCAAAGCCCGACCCTGAAAGGTCTCAGCCTGGGAGAGCCTGGGGTTTATTTTTAACCTCACTTTGATTTAAATCCATATGGACGTGTTAAAGTTACCGGAGAAACCAAAAGTTGTGTGTGGGTTCCAAGTTCCTACACAGCTCAAAAATATCTGCCCGCAGCGCGGTGGTGCAGGCAGCTGGCAGCGCGTCCCTGCATGGGGCCGCTTATGGGGTGGGGGTCCTGTCCCGCCCAGACACCCCCTCGGAGCTCCTGAAAATCCCCTCTGGAATACGTCCTGAGGAGCATCACAAGGCCCGGGGCTGCCGGGTGCCCCATTGCACAGAATCCAGAGCGGCTCAGCTCCATCGCGGCCCCGGGAGGTGTGAGCCCCACTGCCCAGCTTCTGACACCCTGCAAGGGGATGGGATTCGGCCGGATCCACGGAGAGCATGTGGGGAAGGAGCCGGGCACGAGGTGCGATGGGGAGAAAGCGGGGCGGGATTGGGAAGATGGGCAATTCCAGGCTGGGGGTGAGGATGGAGCGGGATGGCACTGGGTTGTAGATGGGGCGTATGTGGCTTCTCTGCTCCACGACCGTCCCAAAGCTGGGGTAGGGTTGCTTCGCCCCAGGGAACACCCAGGGGAGGAGATACGGAGCTCCGGGTGCCGCTGGGGGGCCCAGCTCCCGGGGGGCCCCGCTGCCGGGGCGCTGCCGCGAAACCCCGCCGTCCCGAGCGGAGACGCGGGAGGCGGACTTAGGGGCGGCCGGCAGGGACCCAAACAGCCCAGCACCCGCGGGGAGGATGAGCGGTGTTTCCCCACGGGGCCGCCAACCCCCCCGGGAGCAGTGCCCCCCGGGGCCGGGGCTGCCGCTCCGCTCCAGCGCTCCGCGGGCGAAGCAGGGAGGCGGGCGCCGGGGCTCGGCTGGGGCTGGAAGCGGGCCGGGGCCGGGGCCGGGGCCGGGGCAATCCCAGGTATTTATGCAGACTGGAGGAAGAACTCCTGGAGAGCAGCCCTGTGGAGAAGGACTTGGGGGTCTTGGTGGATGAGAAATTCAACAATCCCGGGTAAGAGAATTTAATTCTTGCCTTGAGGGTCAGGTGAGACTCCTGAGTGTGTGTGACTGAGACGCACTTTTAGTGTGAAGCGAGTGTGGAGTCCCAATCCGTGGGTCCGTAGTCCTGCGAGGGGCACTGCTGGAGATGGACGAAGCGGCTGTAGCGGTGACAGAAGAGTCTCGGGTGGGGAGCTGTTGGGTACCCTGTGCACTTGACGAAGTGCCAGCAGTACACCCCTATTTAATCTGAGGGTCGGAGTGTGGTAGCTTGTGAGCAGGGAAGTTCACAGCAGCATTCCGGAGGGATGGAGAATAGGAGCTCCCAAGAACAGGGGAAAAAGGTCCCCGGGATTGTGCTTAAGGATACTCCCCTGGGTAGGATGTTAAGAAATTGTGGAAACAACCCTAAAACAAGTGATAAGGATAAGAAAACCATGGTCAGGTATTGTGCATTAGTGTGATCTGAAAAACCAATACTTGAGTTGTCAGTATTTTGGCCAAAATACGGGTCTGACAAAGATTGGGTATGTCTGACTTGGAATTCATATGTAAATAATAAGACTCCTTTATCTGAAACAGAATTGGCTTATGCAGCTTAATGTGTGCAAGAAGTAAAACAATTCCTCACAAGGAGTCAAAGTTCAAAAGAAAAAGGAGAGAAGCAGAAAGATCATAAATGGGATTCTTTAGAAACTCTAACCCCTCCTTATAACCCAAATATTGCATTGATGACAACAACAGCTGCTTCAAGAAGAGAGTCAGAGAATGCAGAGACAAGTATCGGTGTCACTCCCTCCCTTTCAGCCTGACCAAGTCTGTAGTGGTTGCTGAAGCCACCTCTAGAGGGGGGAATCCACTCTAGGTTTCAGCAGGAATTAGAACAGTATAGGAAACAAACTGAAAATTTCCCCTTTCCCGATACTAACCTTACTAATGTTCATACATATCCACTTTGAGAAGTCCCACAGGGACAAAGAGAAATAGGATATGTAAACTCTCCCCTTACTAGTGGGGAGGTGGGGAGTTTTAAAAAGGAAATGAAATCTCTGATTGAGAAAATCTTATTGGACTAGCAGAGCAGGTTGATCAATTCTTAGGACCTAATTACTATTCCTGGGGGGAAAGTACGTCTATTCTAAGCACACTGTTCAGCAAAGAACAGGAAATGATTAGGTTGGCTGCCTTGCAGGAGTGAGAGAGGATGCACCCACCAGGACCAGGGGTTATCCTGGCAGAACAAAAATACCTGTTAGCAGACCTTAACTGGGATAATAATGATCAGCAACATGGGAATCATAGAATCACCAAGGTTGGAAGAGACCTACAATATCATCCAATCCAACCGTCCACCTATCACCAATAGTTCTCACTAAACCATGTCCCTCAACACAATGTCTAAATGTTCCTTGAACATCTCCAGGGTCGGTAACTCCACCACCTCCCTGGGCAGCCCATTCCAGCACCTGACCACTCTTTTGGAAAAGTAGTATTTCCTAACATCCAGTCTGGATCTCCCCTGACACAACTTGAAGCCATTCCCTCTAGTCCTATCACTAGTTACACAGGAGAAGAGGCCAACACCCAGCTCACTGCAACCTTCCTTCAGGTAGTTAGAGAGAGCAAATAATATGAGGGACTTGCACGATATAGTAATTGTGGGAATTCAGGAAGCAGTACCCAAGTCTCAGAACTGTACTAAAGCCTTTGAAGTTCAGCAAGGTAAAGATGAAACCTCAAGTGAATTTCTGGAGACAAAGACAGGATGCAAAGGTATTCAGGGATGGATCCTGACAAGTCTGTAGCCCAAGGGCTTTTTAATGTCAGTCTTGCGACTAAAGCCTGGCCAGATAGACAAAGGAAGCTTCAGAAGATAGAAGGGTAAAATGAGCAAACATTAGAAAACCTTTTGAGTAAGGCACAGAAAGTGTACATTTAGAAGGAAAGAGGAGAGGCAGAAACAAAAGGCAAGAGTTATGATCTCTATAGCAGATCAAGAGGTACAGAAGAGAACAGAAGCCTGGAGAGGAAAGGGTTTCTGAGTGTCACCGGTTTATGGGCCGATTCGGCCCAGTTCCGTGACTAATGGGGCAGGGGACCCACAGACCCACGACCCAAGAAAGGGAAAGAGGGAGAAGGGAGAGGGTAGGGAGATGGGCCTAAAGACAAAACAGCGGCAGCAATCTGAGGAGGGAAACTAATTTACTAAATAAGATATTAGAATGCAAAAAAACACAATAGAATACAATATAATTGGAATTGAGCTAATAAATCAAATAAAGAGAGAGAGAGTGTCCGAGACCCAAAGGCCTTACGCTAAAGCTGAAGGCGAAACGGCCGGTGAACCTCCTCTGCCGAGATAACCAGCAAAAGAGGAAATCTCGGGACTTGCGTGCAGGTTTACCTTTCCCTCTGGGTGGAGAACGGGAACGCAAAGTCCTCTGGGGTATGGAGTTCTCTCCTGAGAGCCAGGTACCCAGAAAATTCGGCAGCCCACGGAACTGGAGCATTAACTCTCTAACTCCCAATGCACTACATGATGTGATGATGTGGAATACCGATAATAAAAATCATAAAACCATGACACTTGCATAAATGCAAGCTCAAGAACAAAACGCGGAGGCCGCAAAACTTGTCAAGTGAAGATAATAAAGTAGAATGGATGTCTTGTTTTTGAAGATAAAATGGCAAAACAGATGCCTCAGATCAATGTAACATCAGTGGGAACCAGTTTGGGCTACCCTCCCTTAAAGGCTGGAAATTTACAGCGAAAATGACTATTAGATCTTATGACTGCCAGAGATGTCAATCATTTCTTGGAATTTCTGCTGATGTCCTTGGAATGTGATGAATATGTACACGCTTTGCCTTTAAATATGTAGCCATTTCTCTCTTTGGTGTGCATGTTTGGCGAGTGATCCCCATGCACCCAGTGCTGTAAATAAAGGGAATACCTGCTTGACATAACTCATTGGCGTGTCAAGTTACTTTGTCAGTTTTCTTGGCTTCACCAGAAATATATATATAGCATGTATATATATATACTTACTAGTTTTGCAGCTTCTATCAGGCTACTTTCAGGTATTAAAATAAGCCCCAAATCAGCTGTATCATTTTGGGCAGACAGCTGTTGGAGCTTGCAGCATCACTGCATTAGAGTCAAAACCAATCTTATTTCCAGGCAGTAACCGGGTATTTGAATTCCATAAAGTTATCTTATTGCCAAACTTCAGCACTCTTAGCTGTACAAGTTAGTACCTTGCTGTAGTCAAGTATTAAATGCTACCTTCAGGCTACTCAATTAGAGCTTTCAAGGCAGCTCACGCGCATACTGTAGAGGCACACTCCTCACTTCTATCCAAAATGTACTTCACCTAGTAAGGTTTCCCATATACAAAACAGCAATGGTTTATTTGGAACACTTCAGGCTACAGTATTCCCAGCTGATTTCTGTTTTGTCATGCCTTCACAATTCATATAAGGCTGTAACATGAGAAGAACTTTCTGTTCTTTCAATGGTGTGAAATTATTACAGAATTATGGCCAATACATCAAGCTGCAGGTCAAATTTTGCAGACTGCAGAAGCATTATGCTGGAGCCCTGGCTACAGCAAATCAAATTTAAGTCTTGCAATAGGCTAAAATGTAGAAAGCCCACACATTTCAGATTTGCTTTATATTTGAACTCACATTTTTCAGACAGACTGAGACAAAAAAAATCTTTCTTTCCCCACTTCCAAAAGACTGACAGTTCAGCCCAAGGTAATCAGAATTTCCCATATTCTTTACTTAATTTATTTTAACCAGTTCCCTTACATACATTTACTAGTTCTTGTAAACCTATGCTTCTTGAAGGCATTTATCTACTGTCCTTGTGGTTATTTTTGCATTAAAACCATTTAATTTATTTTTAAATAGGAGGATATCCATAACATGTTCTTTGTTAACTGATTCTCACACCTTACAATTTGGTTCAAGAAAAACTATATACCATAGCTGCAGACTAAGATTCTGGGAGACTTTGACTTCTTTTAGCCACAGTTATGCCATGTCAGGGATTTGCCAGTAGTATTATTTGCTAGATTGTGCCTTAAAACTGCAGTTCTGAGTACTCAAGAGTTAGAAATGGAGCTACCAGCATTAGACTGCTGGCACACAGGGAACACGTGCTGGTACATCCAACAAATTAAAGCTGAAAAACTTAGATTGTCTAATAGCAGTAGTATATTTCATCTCTACCCTCACAGTATATTCCACTTCCTCGTGCACCCATTTCTATAGTTGGTCAAACAGTGTGATCATTGGCAACTTCTAAAATCACAGTATGAGTCATGTCTGCTATTATTCAATTCTGCTGTGGTCCCCTGGAACAAGGATTAAATATTAAGCCCATGATCCCAGCAATAATTAAGCATAAAAGATGAAGGAAAACTTCAGGGCAGCACACTAGCAGACTGAAATCTTCAAGGGAGGTTTTCCATTCCTGAATGTCTGATACACACTACAAACACAGTGGTGCTACCAAAAATATCAAGTGATTTCTGGCTAATTTATTCTAAAGCTTTATGAAACATATCTCATATCAGTCTGCTTCTTCATCTTAAACCTGAAATAAAAAAATCTGATCTGTCCTGGTTTTACTCTAAGTTTTCTGACTTAGAATAATTTCATTTTTAAGTCCTCTTCTGGAATAAAGAGGACAGAAGCTAAAAGAAGACTGAGGAAAAATCCTTTGTAGCATTTGAGAGAGCCTGCAAGTTCATTTCTTCTCAATTTCAATCTCATTTTGTGATAGTTTTAAAAGGCTTTTTTTTATTAATCCTGGAATTTGGATGAGATTCTATACCAATTTTACCAAGCACACAATGTTTTACATATCTTAGAGGAGGGAATATCCACTCTTTCTCTCCACATGCCTTCCTAGGATAATAAATCCTTCAGAAGAAGGACATTAATTGAAGCACAGCCTACTTAAGGCAGTAGCAAGACCTTACATTAGGCCAAATAATACTGAGAGATAAAGCTTTAAAGTGCATAGCTTATGTAGCACTCTAGATCACCGATATTAGGTGATGCACTTCCTTCTCTCCTTACATTCAGGCCAGAGTAGGACAGCTTCAAGTGTTTCCTTTAGGCCTGTAACTAGTGGTGTTCCCCAGGTGTTGATGCTGAGTCCAGTCCTGTTCAATATCTTCATCAAAGACCTTGATGAGGGGACAGAGTCCACCCCCAGCAAGTTTGCTGATGATACAAAGCTGGGAGGAACGGCTGACATGCCAGAAGGCTGTGCTGCCATTCAGCGAGACCTGGACAGGCTGGAGAGTTGGGCAGAGAGGAACCAGA
>JANHGO010006070.1:0-21985 GCA_024606505.1 Aquila spilogaster
TGCAACCTGGTCTAGGGAGCCTGCTTTGGCTGGGGGGTTGGACTAGATGATCTCTGGAGGTCCCTTCCAACCCCTACGATTCTGTGATTCTGATTCTGTGATTTTAGTTAACATGAACTTGTATGATGCCATGTGAAGCTAGTTGAAAAAATGTAGCAAATGAGCCCTGTAGCATTTAGGATGTGTTGTCAATTCAATAAGTGAGAGTGAATAAGTTATTACAGAATTAGCTAAGATGGGGCTCATGCTGTTGGTTAAATAAAAATGTTTTGTATTTTGTGATATTTAGATACTTTGTTAAACTTGATACTGCAGTTCTGATGAAAAACTTTAAACATGCGATAGAGGCAAAAAACAGGAAAGATATTTACAGCATTGAAACCCCTGCAGACAAGTGAATCAATTTGCTAAGTCATCCTCAAATGGACCCAGCAGGTAAACTGAACTGCACACTACAGTTTAAGGAAGCAGAAGGGAGAATCTGTTTTGTTTGCCTGGGAAAAATTATTCTTCTGAGATGGGGGGATTTGCGTGCTGTGACTTTGAGCATCATAGCAGGTATACACCCACATGGATTCTCTGAGCAAGGTTGCAGCATTAACCAACCCAGCATCCCATCTGCAGTTGAAATCAATATTTGGTAGTTCATAGGAAAGTGGAGTAGAAGGCACAAAAAGGAGACAAATAATGAATCGGATGGAAAAATTAATATCCCTTGATTCCATAGGCCATCAACTGCAAAAAAAAGAACTTAAGAGCTTGAGTTTTTATTAAAATGGTCTTAACACAAAGCTACAAACAGACGTTATATTGTACAGACAGTCCTGTATTCCCACAGATTCATTGCAGAAGGGGATGAGAAAATCAAAAGAGTTAAGTTCAGTTTCTAAGCCAGAAGTGATCATAGCAGCCATCTGACATAAACCTTCAGTATTTTTACCCACGTTCAGACTAAGCTGGTTCTTGACATGAAGATATGAAGTGCCTCTTTAAGAAAAAAATATCATCTCTTTTGCTAAGTTCTTCCATAACTCCAAGCATCATCAACTTTTCCATAGCTGTGTATGAGACATAGATGTCTCTGAACTTTCTCTTTGTTAACCCAAATAAATTCATCTATTTCAGCCTTGTATTATGTTTGTCTTCTGACTCAGATTTGTACTGACGATTTCTTATCGCTCCTTTCTACTCATTTCCTGTTCTTGGATCATTCTGAGAATTGGGTATTTTACAACAGTGTTGATCTCACCAGTGGTGGGAGCAGAGGCAAGATCATCCTGCAACTTTTACTTGTGATCCACTTACACAGAATGATTGTATCAATTCTTTTTGCCATGATACTACATTGAGAACACACAGTACAGCATTTGTCTGTATAAATAACCCCATAAGTTCCATCACAGCTCGTTGATTCCAGTTCCCATCCAAAATTTGGATTGGTTAACCAAGGAAGGCAGATCATTGATAGGAGTACCCTGTCTTTTCTCATTATTTTTGTTAGTGATACCATTTTTAGCCCTCCTAATGTGTTTTCCATTAATGCTGTATAGTGTAAGCTTTGGAATCACGATGTCATAAAAGAATTCAAATGCTTTGAAGAAAACCCAATATACAGATTCATAATAGTTGCCTTTATCAAACGTAATCCTGTCAAAATTTGTTTGACAAGATTTATACTCCATAAAATGCTATCAAGTATGAATTATATTGCTAGCCAGTATTTTGTAGCAAGAATCCTAGATTTATTGTGCTGTTACTTTACCGGGGATTGATGTGAAGTTAATTTATGTACAGACCCTTGGTTATCTTTCTTCACCTTTTTATAGTGCGGGACTATTAGAAGTGGGACATTTTCGGTGTGTATTTGTGTACATCACCTAGGGCAGATGTCTTGAAAATATGTGGTGTTCTTAGAGGCTTCTGCGCATTCTACTTTGCTCAGGACATTATGCTTTCTATTTTAGTGATGTCCTCGGATAATACATTTCTTCAGTGCTGTGTTTTGTGCATGGCACTACTCTTAATTGACTTCCAATCGAGCACAGTTCATTTCTGCTCCTCTGAGTGGTTTTGAGAACTGCTGGGGATCTCTGAACTTCTTTGTCACAAAGACATCAAGATAATAAATCAGTCAGTTTGAACAGACAGCATTAAGGACTAAATATTATTTTCTGCTCCAGACTTTATGACTCTAGGTAAAAGAAAAATTAGAAACAAATATGTTTACAGCTCTTATTTATGTCTGGGTTTTCAGTGGAATAATTATCATGTTGTGTGGCCATCAACTATCCCATTATCCAGCCTGAGAAGTGCTCTGCAAGCTACTGACTTGAATAAGATGTCCATATAAATGAATATGATTACTTTTGAAGACTGTATTTATTCTTATCACTTGCATGATGTTTCAGTGGATTTTTTTTCATCTGAGAGTCTCCAGGCATTTTGCAAACATTCATTTAAATTTATGCACTTCAGAAGTTAACTACTGAATCCAATATACAGATGAAAGCCAAGGTTCAGTGAGAGGTATAATTGTCATCCACTAACATCTGCCTTTTAACAGGTCTGACTTCCAGTTTTCAATTCTAATAATTTAAATAAAATATCATGAATGAAGTCCTTGATTTATGTCATTCATAGTATCTGTTGTTCCAAATGCTGTTTCACACTATGTGAGAAGAGCCCTAGGAGCCTCTTAGTCTTGGTTCTGTTAGTAATTTTAACGCCAACTTCTTTATGTGAGTGAAATTAATAAAACATGAAAAATCTTGCTGAACAAGTGCTGATGGCATGGTGGACAACTAGAAGATTAGATGATTGAAAAGGAGTGATATTCTGATATTGTTCTTTGGGCTGGGAAGTGCATTAGGTTCAACTATGAACCGTGCATTAGTCGGAGCACTGTGCTATCAGGGAAGATGAACATGGATCATTGTTGGTGGATGTTTAGTGTTTCTGAAGTATATGCCCCATTTCTTATGCTCTGGTTTGTTCGTGACTGGGGACAGCCCTTTGCCTAGAGAACTAGTTTGGTGGTTTTTTTGGTATTTTAATATTGCTTAAAAATGTGGTCCTTGAGGAATTTTTAGTGCTATCAGACCTAAAAAATACACACATGAAAATCTAAAAGAAGTTGCAGAAACTTAATGTCCCGCGGTAGCCAGTAACCTGAAATCGAAGTAACTTTCTACCAAATGCTACCTCTTTCAAGTGATTTTTTTTTTGTTAATGTTTATTTTGATGTAAGAAAAAAAGTTGCTCCACATTTCCTAAGGTAATCTTTTTGCTTTAACAACAGCTCTGATAATCCTGTCCTAAATTCCATCCATCCCACCCCACTTCCCAGCCATGATCTGAAATAGCTTAGTACACTCTTCAAATGAGGCTTCATTAATTTTACAGAATGTACCAGAGGACATTCACTAATGCTGTATATCTGGAGTTTCTGTGCAGTCAATTAAAATGTAGCGATGTTTTTTTCTGAATAAGCGAAGCGTATTTTTTATGATAGCATAACCTTTTTCTCCAGTCATATTTACTTGCTTCTTCATAAAATTCAAGTAAGGGTAATGAATTTCTTAGGCATTACTGAGGATTACTGAAGTTCTTCTGTGTTTCCTTTAGGCTTAGTTTAGAACTTTCCACATTTTTATTTAACAAAAAAAGAGAAGTTTCACTTGATTAAATATATGTTTTTTACTGTAGTTTTAAATACAATGCAGAACTTGCCAGTGCTCGATCTCTTTTCAGAAACAGTGATAAATTTGGAATCAATTTTTTTTTTAATCAAAGTTTGAGAAGTTATTGTATATTATCAATTGGATAACTGCAGCTATTTTTATGAACCAGGTAGAAAGCCTTTTTCATAAGAACGACAATTTTTCTATTCATATTTCTTTTCTTTAGCTCAGGTGCGTTATTTTTTTTTCTTATGGAAACTTATAAATCAAGTAAGGTGTAGAAGGGGAAAAAATTGGTAAGAGTTTATCCAACAGTGTGTTTTATGTTTTAAAAATACACAGTTTTGATTCCTCTTTCTGACGTACCACCGAGCTGATGGTCTGATATTCTGTGGCCTCACACTCATTACAGAGGTCACAGACTGTCTTCAGATATAGTACATATCTTTATCAATCCAGTTACTAGAATAGCGCTGAGGTTTTCTTAGAAGCACTTCCTAGGAGATATGTGAATATGGTGTCCATAAAAAGCTTTTTTGCAAAATTTTCCTTTGCTGTACAGCCTTAGTGACAGTGATTTGTAGGTGAAAGTGTTTTGAGGTTCAGGATGTTACTTCATTCCCATCAATCCCAATGAATATGTTCTTACCACATAAAATGTTTCCTTTCAAACAAAATCATATTTTTGAATGACATGAACATGCCATAGGGCATAAACTCATACTTAGGAAGCTCATGAGGCAGGTGAACATAGAGTCACAGAATGGTTTAAGTTGGGAAGGAACTTAAAGACCATCCAGTTCCACCTCCTGCCATGGGCAGGGACACCTCGCACTGCATTATGATGTGTGCAGTTCTTCTCTCAGTCTTTTTTGCATATCATAATAAGGATATTCTAATGAGTTCAATATGCTGGTTTTCTCTACAGATGTTGTATTAAGTACTCAATGCGTTTGCTAATTGTTAATGCTTTTGTTGTTGCAGATACGGCAGTGGTGTATAAAAATAGGAATGGACATGTTATTGAGCTGAATGTAGAAACAAATACAACTACATTATTATTGGAAAACACGACTTTTGTAAGTAATATATTTTATTTCTTGCTGGAAGTCTGCTAACATTTTTCCTGTGACAGCAATGAGAGAGTACAATATTTAAAAATTACAGAAAATGTGTTTGTAACCTAGAGTAGGATATGTATAAATGGGAAGTGTGATCCCTTCCTCTGTCAGTGCATAATTTCTGGCTTGTTGTTTTATTCAGCCTGCATGGAAATAAGCAAGTTATTGGTGGATATGTTTTTGGCTGTAGTCTGTGTTTTGTTCAGGCCATTTGAAGGGTCTTCTCTGGCATGTGCGTTAGTGGATCTAGCTGATCTGTAAAATTTCATAAAATGAGGGAACTGTACCCAAAATGTTGAGAGCTTTCCCTTGTCAGAAATGGGGAAAAGTGTTCAAAAATCATATGAAGATTTTCCTTTAAGAAATTATGTAGATAAAGAAAAATTTATTTCCTAGTCCTGGTAATCAGTAGTTTAACCATTCTTTAGTGCTTTAATGGCAAATTAGGTGGTTGAGGATTTCTCTTGACCAGTAAATATTACATACATGAGTAGCTTCACTATATTTCTGAGTAGCAGTAATTGCTAAGAAATGTTTTAATGCTTGGTCTACATTTTTCTTTGCTTGGCTTCATGCTGTTAGTCTCAGTGATACCATTTACATCCTACCTTGTAATTTCTGTTAAATCGGGACTTTGCATCATAAATGCATGGCTAGTCAATCTTTGTATACTCCATACATACCACTGGCTGTTACTGCTTGTCCCTGTATTGTCCCTTGTGTAGAATATTTTCCACCTGTAGACAAAAAAAAGAAAGTCATCCTTTTTGTTCAGCGGTGTTTGACAAGGGCTGATTTTATTTCTGGTGTGCTCCTGGCCTTTGCTGATACTGATTCTTCATTTCAAAACATAAAACCCCCGGTGAAGTTTCCTTTTAACTCCTTGAACTGGAAAGAAGAGAGCAGAAGTTCGGGAGAATGAACTTGATGCTGGCATCCCTGGTCCATGTAAAGATGAAGGGGAAGGGAGGAGAAAATCGTGTATTAAGGCAGAGTGTGTATAAGTCTCCCTTTGTGTAGCCCCCTTCTATATGCTGGGATGTGCCTCAGTGTATGCCCTAGCCCAAAAAAACCTGACAGGCACCATGAAAAGTGGGTGAAAAGGTGAATATCTGTGAAGTGCAAACAACAAAATATTGCAGAAGGATTTTCCTTCTTAATTCTGTATGTCTGTGAGTGCTTGTCTGGCTAAGTAGAGGATTCACTGTGTTAGGCCTATACTTTCAGTGTGTAACTTGAATGCTACGTGGACATCCCTGACTATTTAACATGAATTTAATTCCAATACTTGAGTTTCCTCACAAGTGAATGCGTATGCTTTTGGCTGTGTTTGGCTCATGCGATGTAGTGCCAGCATGAGAAGCTATTCAGGCTATTACGCTAAACCAGTTGTGTCAATCAGTGATGAATCAGTATGGACAAACTGCTTCACACTGCGAGTGTTCCGTCTTGTCAGAAAGTTGCTCTTGTTTTTTTATGGAGCTGTTTCATCCTTAATTCATGCAGACTGACAGAGCTCTCAACAGTAGATAACTACACTTAATTAAACATGGGAAACTGATCCAAGATGGCTAACGTTCAAGCAACCTTTAAATGATTATCTATGGAATAGAGTCAAATTAAGATATGTGGGTTATTTATTTATTTATTTATGTGAAGCTCCACTCTGTATGCAGTGAAAAGCTTTCAGTGTTAAATAAAGTAGATTCCAGACTGCTCAGGGAAGTGGTGGAGTCACCTTCCCCGGAGGTATTTAAGGAAAGGGTAGATGTAGTATGTAGACATGGTTAGTAGGCATGGTGGGGGATCTGTTGGGGTTGTACTTGGTAATCTCAGAGGTCTTTTCCAATCTTATTGATTCTGTGATCCTGTGTTATGGAGCCAGGCTGTATGTCTGTCTGAAAGCCTTATCTTTTAAGGTACATTGTCCCCAAATTCACACTTCTGAATGTACTCTTCCAAATTTAGATATCTGGCTCATTAATCAAACATTATCCTCACTCATTGTCACATCTGCTTAATCACTAGTGCATAATTAGAACAGTGCTGGTTTAACAACTCTGCAGAGCTGTCTTATTTTAATGAATAATATAGTGCAGGTCCAACATAAGCAGTGGCAGTACAAGTTCACTTCTGTGTTAGAAGATTTTCATTGTGGAACAGTCAGCTTTAGATGGGAGTTATTAGCTTACTTTTAGTCTGTATTCCCTCTCCTGTTTACGTGTGCTCAAGTTGTGGTCAAGAATGGGCAGGTTTTTCTTAGTAATGTCCATTGAAAACAGAACTACTGTACTCCTTGTGCAGGGAGAAGGGGCTGGTAATGATTCTTTCTCACAGCTGATGATGTCGTGTTCAGACCAGCAGCTCAGAAGAGATTTTCTTCTTGCTCTGAAGCACTTATCCCCTGAAGCAGTCTTCTACTGTGGACAGATCACTGGCTCTTGTTTTGCATCTTAGAGACTGCCATTTCTGTGTGAAGTGTATTTCTTTTAACTTTCTTAGTGGTGTTTATTGTCTAAAACACAGATACTCTTACCGAGGAGCCACTGTGTTCACTATGCACGTGTATCTGCAGAAAAACAGACTGCAATTTTATGAAAACCTGCATGTTACATGTAAAAGCCTTGTAAAATATCCATGCACCTGGAAAGAAGAAACACTTTGTCTCTCTAAGATGCCCATTTCTCTTCCATATGGAAATACCTATGTAAACTTCCTGAATTAAAGCATTTATTTTTCATTTACATGAGGATTTCTCCAGACAGTAAAAGAAATAACTGCACTTAATTTGCTCTATACAAATGAAATCTTTTTCTGTAATCAAGCTGTTATTGAAACAATCTGACCTTTATATAAATAAATTACTAGCAAAGCAATCATATGGATGATAAGTACAATGATATAAGAGAATAGCTTTTGAAGCATGAGGAATATCTATTAGCTTCTCTGGAGGTTTTAATTTAAAGACATGTTTTCTAAACCATGTCTGTTCTCTGAATATATTTGTGTAGAGCATCTTGTTCAAACTGTCTGATAAATAGTTAATAACTAATAGCTGCAATTTTGAGCCAGCAGCATATAAATGTTAGCAGCTGGAGGCTGGGCAAGTCTTCTGTTAGACAGAGCCAAAAAAGCCCTGGACATTAATCACTGTGTGGCATCTTGATGTTTGTGATGCTGCCTCAAGACGTGATTACAGTATGTTCTCCATCATCTGTTTGAGGTGCCTATCACCATGAGCATAAGTGACATGCTTACCAGTTATTTAGCAATCCTTTATTGCACATTACTGTTCCAAAATAAATGACATTATGCCACATTTAGCTAACCAATTTCAGTGTTTAACAAGCATTTTATTTATACCTTTTGCTGTCATAAAGCCACTAAGAGCAGGTTTCCAGTTCACACACAACCTAGCTCCAAGACCTGGATATTCTGCAGAGGGGAGAATATGGAGGGCCCCATGGTTTCTTTTCCTCATGGGAATTGTTCATCTGGTCCCCTGTGATGCTTCTACGTGTGCCTCCCTCGACGATTTTATAGTCCCCAAACCCAAAACAAAAATGAAAGAATACTCAGATGAGAGGAGAAGTATATGGGGACCGTCTTCTGTTATGGTCCTTTCCAAATGGAGTTGGACTTGGTGATTCTTACGGGTCCCTTCCAGCTCAGAATATTCTATGATTCTATGATACGTGTTTTAACACACCTTTAGAATATTTTTTTTAAGATGTCTTTAGAAATTCTGCTTTCACTTCTTCCTCTTAACAAAAAAAAAAAAAAAAAAAATGATAACGTTGAATATATGCAAAAATATTCAGATGCCAGGCATGCTCCCTAACAAACCCCTGGCCGGAAATGAATGTAGCACAACTTCTTAAGGCTTTTCATAGTAGGTGATGAGATATACCTTGAATCATCAAATAAGAAGCTTTTGACTTGTGTGTGATACCCAGCAATCCAAGTGTTACTGTTTTCAGCTTGGATACTAGAATAAAGTCTTGGATCCTAACAGCTTTCACCCAGCTGTGTGCTTTGGACTCTTCTAAAACCCTGCCATTCCTGATCCATGCTCCCACTGGATTTCTGTGCCATTCCACAACTCTTTTTGAACTCCAGGGGAAACTGCATCTGAGTGTGCAGCAAACAAATCTTACTGAATTGCAAACCTGTTTCCAGTGGCTTGCTAGGAGCATACCCTAGAGCATCATATTGTGAGCCATCTTTTACACAGGGTTGGAGAGGAAAGGATTACTTCTTGCTGCCTGCCAATTAGTGGATGGCATCAAAGGGTGAGTGAAGCAGAAGCCTTGGCTCATGAATCATGATTATGCTGTGGCAGCCCAGCTGTGAAAACCCTGTAGAAGCCTTGCAGCCGAAGGCAGAGAATGAGAGTTTTAGTCCAAACAGCTTTTAGCAGGAACTGTTCTGTGCTGTTTTATAGAATATTGTTCATTAATACCCCTTCTTGTTGATAATTCCATTTTGATTTTTTGTTTTGTTTTGTTTGTTTTTTATCTCCACTTCCTTCTTCTTTGGGTGGCAAACTCAGTGCAGCATCTTAATGCAATTATAGTTCCTTTGTTGATTAATGTAGCTTTAATTGCAAGAGTAGCTTACACATTTGTATTTTGAGAGTCTTATGTAAGAGATTAATGAAAGATTGAATACTGGTAAATGCATTAAATAACATTATAAAACCACATAAATATTAGGAATTGTTGCAACAGTGGACATTTTAATGAAGCACACATGTTGTTAAATAGGTTGTTATGAACACTGAAACATTATCTTCTCTCTCCTATGCTCCTCTAAATGTTAAATAACCCCCTCAGCAAAACCTTCTCCGTAGAGGGGTCTTTATGAGCTAGAGTTTATTGATGCACTGCACTGTTGTGTATAGAGATGGGAAAGCCTGACAGAGGGGAGAGCTTGCTGTCACCATTGGCTGGTGGTAGCCTTTGGTGTTTGTCCAAGTGCAGGAGGCTTCACCGTGCAAAATGCCATGAAGAATATTCCAGACAATCAGGTGAGGGTTATCCTGGGACTACTCAAAAAGTTTCGGGTAGTTTGGGAAGGTTGGTTTCAGAACAGCCAGGCCAAGGTGCCCCCTCCATAGGATAGAGTTCAGCTTGAATCACGTTTTAAAGCACATTTTTACTTTGAATTGAAGACTGAGTGTTAATAGTTAGAGCACACAGCATCATTTTTGGATCTAGGCTAATGCTCAAGTGATGTAGGAAATAATGTGTTAAGAAACGTGTCCTTGGAAACCCAAGTTTTTCAACATTCTAATTATCATGCATTTTCCTAATTACAACTGGACTCTCTTATGACAGGTCCCATTTTTACTGCTCCAGGGTATGCTTCTCTGCTAGGTTCCACTCTCTTCTAAGCTCCCAGTGGCTCCTCTTCTCCTTTCAGTCACAGCAGTGAAAATGGACTAAAAATCCCATTGCTCCCTTTATTGCTGGTACCACTCTAGAAAACAGCTACATGCCAAATGCCTTCTCCTTATGCAGCTAATGTAGTTCTGTCCCATCTGATTCCTTTTGTGCATTGCTATTTGGTCAATACCTGTCTGATAAGTTGAGCCGAATACCTTCCTTTGAATGCTAATGAGCTCTCAAACAGAAATGTTCAGTTACACCATCAAGTCAAAATTTTGACACGGAGCAAGGTAGGAGATATAGAGAGATGTATAATCTCTGAGGTAGTGGTATTTCCACCAGCTTTAAAGTGACATTCTGGAAGTCCTGAAATATTTTATCCTGGAGGAATGACAAAAAAATTAAAAGCCTAAATATGTGCAAAGGGAGTATTAAGTGAAAACTGGAGAAGGAGTGGGGAAGGTGTATGTTTCTGGGAAAAACAGAAGAACCTGAGACAGGAGATGTAAATCTAAAGGAAATACCAGCAACAAATAAGTGAACTCCGCAAAAGCGAAAATTTCCTCTAATCAATTTGAACACCGATGTATTATTTCATTTAAAATTATCCTGTTGAAAGTATGAAAGAAGAGTACTATAACGTGTTTGGCATGTGATAAACAACCACTCTTCTGTGTGTGGGTTAGACTGTCTCACAGGTAACTTCTGTCTGCTCTGTGGCACATACTTCAAAATTCACTAATAAGACACTGATTTAAATGTTACAGCAGTTTAAATCCTCCAGAGTAGTAAGAAAAAAAACCATCCAGAATCCATCCTAAATAGTAACAACAACATTTTTCAGTCGGTGAAAGAAGAAATAAAAAGGTGCTGACACAGGGAGGTCCTTTCTGGTGATGAAAACCTAAACCCAGCTTAAAGCTTCACAGTTGTAACAGGCATTTCTGTTAGGAACAAAACACACATAAAATGCAAAATTAAAAATCGTCAGTGCAAAAAATTGACTTGGGAAATCAAACCTGAGAATAATATTGTTCATCTGAATTTTGCTTTCCTTTTTAATCACTTGTATGGGAAGGCAGAAGAAAAGCCAAATGGAGGGTGGGAAGACTATTCTGTTTCTGTGTTGTGGAATCTTTTTCATTCTTTTACTTTCACTCTTACTGTCTCAAGCTGTTCTCATCTGCTTTTTCTTTCCATGCAGAACTACATTTTGCAAAACATACTTGGAATCTAAAGGCTGGAAAGCTGAATGGGAAAAGGCTGTTTAAAGGCACTGTCTCCCTTTGCCTCCATTCAGCTCTTACTCTTGTGATCTTTGGCAGCAGTGAAGAGCTGCAGTCATTGCTTGTCCATGGGATCCTCACTTTGCACATTACTGTCAGGAAAAGAATTAAAACCTTTGTCACATCTTCATTCAAACGATCCTGGAAAACCAATGTTAAATATGGTTAGATCTAATGATGTAGTCAGAGGGGGGTTTTGTTTAAGTGAAAAATGCAAGATCAGCTATGGGATTGTTCTTTGGCTGAAGAAGTGATGTCATATTAAGCAATGTATGGAAAACGGATGACAAAATTAAGAGGGGAAGACTGTACAGGTGAAATGTAACTAATTTAGGGATAACAGTTTATCTGTTTGAAGTGTTTTATGGTTGAATACAGCTGATAGCTTTCATAGGGATTTTAGGTCTTGATGTGGCAAGATGGAACAAATGTGAAGGAGATAACCACAATGACCTTTCCTTCTGCCTTTCCTCAGTTCAGATTTGGAAGGGGACATGGATTTATATGGAGGGCACAGTGCAGACAGCGTTCAGTTGCCATCAGTCTGCTAACCAGCTGATGCTGTGCAGTAATGTAGAGGGAAATGAGCCCTGATTCTGCAGCCGGGGACCAGGCCTAATTAGCTCTGTATCTCCTTGTTTCAGAACTTATTTGTCCAGGGCTACAGTTCTTACAAATCAGGCAATGGAAGATAACCATAGAGGCAGAATCATAAGGGACAGCATTTAGATCTGTCTTTCTAAAGAAGGCTCAACAGCTCCTGACAAAGCAAGGAGCTTGAAAAGTTGCTGATATGCAGACATGGTAGTGGAAGAAGCATTCTCCAGATTTCTGATAACAAGATGCCTAAGGCTTTTTTTTTCTTTTCATTTCCACTGTTTCCAATATGTTGTTTTTTCAACACTTTCTTTTTCTTCAAAATTCAAAATCGGTATTCTCTTGAGAAGAGAACAAATCATTGAGGTCAAGCTCCTGACAAACTTCTTTTTAATACATAAACAAATCTATTCCCTGTAGCAAACATCCCAGTACACAATCTCCCTGGGGTTTACAGTAGCATACATCTAGTTTCCCATGGAGGGGATCTCATCACCTCATTTAGAGTCAGGTGTCTGTTGGTTGATGAAATACCTTAGACACATATACAAGGAAAAACTGGAATCTGTCTTCCTTTTGTTTTAGTCTACTGATGAATTCTGAGTTTATTTTCCATGGTGGACAGGAGGAATGAGTCTGTTTATAATGTGATTTTTCTGTTTTTGAGCTGGAAGGGTTTCTTGTGTGCCCACACGAGCTATTTCTGAACTTATTGCTAAGATTGTCTGAAAACAAGAGAAAAAATATAGCTGTAACTTAAACTCCTCTGAAATTCTGTTTGAATTGAACATTTGATTCCTGAAAGGCTTGATTGTAAATCCAGCTTTAAAAATAGGTTAATAGTGATTTCAGGGTAATTTCAATAAATCAATATTGCTATCAGCCTTGGCCATGCAAACTTCATTTCTTATGGTCTAATTTTTTATTTTCTTGTTTCTTAAGTGGAACATCAAGAAGTACAAAATAGCTTTATGTTCTTTTTCACAAGATTTCCATTTTACTGAAAACCATTTTGCCAAAGCCATTACCTACAATCATGAGATAATAGCTCACTGGCATTGCGCTTACAGCATGTATACAAGGTTTTGCTGGAAGCAAACAAAACTCTGCAGGTGAGCGCAAGCTGGATGAACAAGGTTATTTTCAGTAGGATTCAGGTTATTTTAAATCCCAAATCTGCAAGATTCCATTTGGATTCAGAGTATGAGAGTAGCTCTTGGTGGTGTTACCTCAGACTGCCAACACTTTGCAGCTGAGATAGTCAGGTGTTAGCATTAATTGTATAATTACTTTAGTGGGGGCATAGTAAGTAACTGAAGATCCTTACCAAATGCTGGAAATGTTAATCACTGCATTTCCTGAGAATGAATTTGGAAAACTGCCTGGGTTACATACTGCATATGAATGAGGTAGTAGAGGCAATAATTAATAAACTGAACCAAATCAGAGCATTTGCATCTCTGAAATGTTTTCAGTAATGTGCCAAACAAAAGGCATGTTGGCCATAGACTTAGTTTCTGGTGATTATCTCATGAGAGGTTGTTTGTACACGGTGGAAATCTATTCTGTATGCTTTGTAGATTAAAAAATCCCCCACTGACTTAAGACATCCTTTTGTCTTCTTGCCTCAAGGCTGCTGATTTGTCTTCTAACTTTTGATACTGTTCTGCTATTTTACACAGTTTTTCTTCTAAACTTACTTTTTCCTTTTGATTTCATTTGAGTAAATTAATTCTAGTTATATTGCGTAGTTATTTGAGTTTAAATTGTACGTAAAAATGTTGCATCTTCTTAGTTTGTTGGAAGATTAGCCTTATGAATGCACTGGTCTGTGATTTCTGGTTAGTGTGCCTTAAACCCCCCACTGATTTCTTTAGATTAGCAGTAGGATTAGGATAAACATAACAGGATACTCAAGAAGCAAAATCAGAAGAAGTGTTCGTATGTTGTTCTGCATAGCTATTCACACACTTTTCTTCATCTTGTAGCTCTGTGGTTGGTTCTTTTACTTTTTCTGTACTATTTCTTATTTTAATTTTTTACTTCTCCCTTCCCCTCTCATTCTGCAAATATCTTGAGATTCATTAAAAATTATTTCCTGCAACACACTTTAAAACACACTCATCTTTTTTCTACATTAGATGCACTATTTTTTTTTTTCCAACGTCAGTGTTATCCCTTGATTATGTTACAGCCCTGAATTCAATTGGATATCATGTAGTCTTAGCCAGATATAAAACAATATTAGTTCTATAATGGTATTTTATGTTCCACTTTAGTTTCCACTAAGCATTTTACTTCCTGTAAGAAAGAGGATTTTTCTTTAATGCAAACTGTCTTGCAAAATGTTTATGTGTGTGATGTTGGAAGGAACCTGATAAGGACATAGTGCACATCTCTTCTTTTTTTGTAGTAGTTGTTGTACGTTATCTTTAAAGCTTAACCTAGTGACAGATCTCCCATATAATCATTCCTGATGAACACACCAACCAAACCATCTTCCCTCTTCCTTTGAAAATGGATTGGTTATAGTTGTTATCCTCAATCTTAGTGCCTGTAGATCAACTTTTTAATTTGTAGCTGGTCTTGAAGACAGGTTCATCTGTCACCATTGTACCAACACCTGCAATTTAGACTAAGAATTATTGCAGTCCATCTTTTCTATAAATTAAGTAGGTTTTCCTAATCAGAACTCTTATGAATGGAAAATTATTAAATTAACTGTGAGATAATTTGGAAAAATGATCTTTTTTTTTTGTGAACTCACTTTTATTGTTACTTCATTTTTAGGTAACTTTCAAAGCATCAAGATACTCAGTTTCACCAGACTTAAGATTTGTTCTTCTTGCCTACGATGTAAAACAGGTAAGCCGGCATTTCATTGTTAAATGATCCTTTAAATTAAAAAGCGGAAGCCCTTGTTGTATTGTGGCTGTTGTTTTCTGTATTTGACTCCACATAATACAGTTTGATTGAAGTACTATATTTCTCTTTCCATAACTTTCTAATAAAATGATGGTAACGCATATATTTAAGTGTGGCAGAAATATTGTGAGATTTTTGGTTGAGGTAAATTGCCATGACTTCTCTGTAGTGTTATGCTTGTTATGTTGTAGAGATTTCATAATCCTTAAACTGTTACTGGCTGATTATTTGGAACCCAATCTGAAATATTCTAGAGGTATCAATGTAAAGTTACTAATTTACTTGAGAGTAGATCCAGCAGGAGGATTCCTGTTTGACTCTTGCGTTAAAAAACCTTTCTCTTTGCTGGTTCCCTTCTTCATTGTTTCTTACTGTGTGAAATAGTTCTTGTAATCCTTCATACTAACTTAATTTCCTTATTTCCATGTTTTCTCAAGATCCTTAAGGGACAAGGTATACAATGCCTTGGAAAGCCTCTTTATTTCCACGTCACTAGTATTTCTAGTATCGTGAAGGACTAAGATAGTGCTCATTCTTCCTGAGGCTTCTCATGTTTTTTTTTTCAATCAGAGCCTGATACACTGGTTCTGGAAAAGAGGAAATTCACTTGTCTTTCCAGTTGTTCACCATCAGTCATTAAATTGTTTGTCTACAAAGTCAAAAACAATAGTAAGCTTTATAACGAAATTGGAGATGTTTAAATAGCAGGAGAATCAGGACAGACTTTCTTCATACGAACACATTTGAATATAGGAAGATACATTTGAATGTATTTTCTTAAAAAACTGAGAAATTGCTTCTTGTTGCGTATTAAAACGCAGTGGATTGTAGATGTTAAAGGTTTAATACCCTGTACAAGGAACTGTAAATAACTTGTAGGCATTTAGTTCACGTCTCTGGAAATTTTTATTTATCTCTGGACCTCCCTGCCTCTGTTTGTCACATATTTTTCCATCTTTGTTGCGGTTTAGATGGTTAATTGCACTGTAAGATATTTGATGGGTTTTCTGCTCTTACTGAACATTGAGGCTGTGTTGTTGTTTTTTTTTTAATGATAATAGTTGTTTACTTACATTAATCTGTGTTCTTTGTAATGTACAGTGGAACAAATTTATTAATCAACAGTTTTATAAATAAGCTAACGTGCTACAGCTGAACAGATTGAAGAAAAAGAGACAAATGTTTCTTCAAGACATTTTGTCATGAAATTGTAATTAGAAATAAGGTTATTTTGATGTTTGGATTAAAAATAAATGTTGAGTTAAATTTAATAGTTGAATATTTATTTTACTATTGTCAGCATTTTCTTTATTTTATGCTTGGAATGGCAAACTTTAATTAAAATTGCAGTTGTTTCACCATAATTAAGAATGTCCTATATGCATAACGGCACATAAATCTGCATGAGAATAAGCCATCTTTGAATACAAAACCAATAATTGAATGAATCATTTAAACCATGTTTAGTGGATGGAGCAAAACTGTTTTACTTGACATAGCAGCTGTTTTAGTGTAGCTCTGTAAACTTGGAATTCCTTTGCTGTGGAATTCAGAGTGTTGTAAATTGATTTTTGGACATCTAGATCTCTCCTTCTTTATATCATAGCAGATCACAAGATGTAAGCCAGCATCTCTGACATAAGCACTGCAGCTGTCTGGAATATTCTTATTTGTTTTTAACATAAGTCTGTTGCAATTTTAGAGGTACTTTCTTTGTGTGTTTTTTTTTTGCTGTAGTACCTCATGCTTCTGAAATGCTTTCATCAGTTCTCCAAGTATTTGACTTTGCCAAAACTTGCATGCATTGACTTTGTGTAGCTCAGACTTGGTCACTCACTGTAATTTTATAGGCATTGCTGAAAAAGTCTCATTTTTGCAAGGCGACAGATCAGTAGGTAGGAACTAATATGAGAAATTAGCACACATACGTTCTTGCTGGATGTCCTACCAACCTGATTCTTCTGGGACCGTGTGAATGCAGCAGCAGGGAAACCTTTGTATGTATTGTATGCAGAGGGGATAGTTCTGCAGTGGTATATCTTTTTGATTTTGATTTTTCTTTGAAGATTATCAAGGTATGAGCAGAGAATGCGATACTCTGAGTTCGAACATCTAAGTCAGTTGAGATTTCCAGAGGAAAGGTTATTTCACTATTGCTTGTAATAAAGAGAGCGTTAAAATGACCTTTAGAACTTTTCTCACTCTGCTGGTGGTATTATTCACAGCTGCCAAAAAACTGATTTATACTTTTGATTAGAAAATGGAAATCAAACATTCCGTTCTTGTGTTAATGGTAAAGGATGGGGTGGTAAATTTACAATTTTGTAGTGCAGTGAACACTGAGATCCAGAGAATTTCTTTTTACCAGTGGGGAATTTGTGTGTCCCTCAGCAGAAGGTTGGACCTGGAGACCACCTGAAACTAAAATAAATGTTATTCTAGGTACAAGTGTGTTTTTTTTTTATCGTGGACATCATAGGCATCTTCTCACCATGTTCGTGCTAGAATATAATATGCCCTGGAAGAGCAAATGAATGAGTAAATGGAATCAGTTTCTCTTTTTCTTTGTAAATCCCTTTGTTATTCTCACTTGATTTAATAATTTCTTCCTTGTGACTTACTGTTGTTGTTGTTTTTTTCCTACAAAATACCCTTTCCCTCTTTCTGCTTCCAAATCCCCGTTGAATACCAACTTTCAGGAATTTTTCCTTCTTTATTCTCTTTAGTATTACTAATGCTTATTTTCCTCTTTCAATGTATACTATATTATTTGTGGTTTGGTTTTAGCTTTTGGTTCAGAAACATGCTTAATAAAATATTGAAGTTCATCTCTTGTCTAGAAGCATAAGTATTCATAAATTTTTTAAAACAGAAAATGCTTTTCCTGAGGTGGGGCTTCAAACTGTAATCTCTTTTAGCTTGAGAATTTTAATAAAACCGTGTGTTTAGCTTATAGCAGTGTAAAAATAATAATTCTTATGGTAAGATCCGGATAAAAAAATAATGCTCTTCACATAGGAGGAGAAAAGCAGAGCTGGATCTAAATGGGTGGAATGTATCATTTTTCATTGACTAGGAATGAAAAATTTTTCAGAACTGTTTCTGAATATTTGTAAGTTAGTGTATTGAAGGGGCGACAAGAGTTCAGCAAGCAAAGAAACCCCAAGAGAAGGAAGTTACTTATCTGCTGTGCATTGATGCCTGTCATCACTGTACTGCTCTAATCTCTATTTTTAGAGGATAATGATAGGGAGTACTGACCACAGTCTACAGCGAATGGAGGGAGAATAGCAAGAAAGGGCATGCTCATCAAGCTCTCAGAGTTTTGTGTCTGATCCAGGCATTGTGTCAAGTGCACTGAAAGGCTCTTCAGGAGTTTATCTGCAGATTAGAAGAATCCATGAGGGGAAAAAATTCAATGCAGTGTTAAATTACGATTATCTGATCAGCATTGAGTGAGTCCTACTAATTAGGTGGAAACTTAATGTTCAGTTGTTGATAATCTTCTCGGTCAGTTAAAGTAATTATTAATTTCTTTTTTTCTTTGGAAATTAAAGGATAAAGAAATTGCCTTGCATTATTTCTTAATTTTAATCAGGGCACTGTTTGGTGTTAAATACTCAGAACACATGCAAGTGTTTTCAACAAGATTTTTATACATTGCTTATGAAGACTTTGAAGAGCATTATCTGGAGTACAAACTGGTGTTTGGTAACATACAGAAAAAAAGATTAAATGAGAGCTGTCTTCCAACGCACAGAAACCATCTTTTCTCGCAAGGTCTTTCAAAAGACTTCTTATATCAGTAGTGATCTAGGCAGCAGTATTTTATATAACGCTGTGTATGAAGCAGAGATCTGACATAAAATTCACACTATCATTTTTTTTTTTCCTCCAGAAATGCTTATTTCTTCAGATAAGCTTGCTATTTATGTCTTAGATCCTTGGGAGTAATCTTTTGTTTGTGCATTTTAAGGTGAATGCAGAAGCAAATAAAGCATCGTGCACAGTCCTGAATGTAAGAGACCATAAATAAAAGTCTGATCCAGACATGACTTTCCCATTCATTTTTATCTCTCTTCAGAAGTATGAAGTTTTTACCAGCTTTCGTGCAATAAGAAAAAGAACAACAGAACCTTATGTTGCATCCTTCATCAGTATTCAGTTATTTCTTACAAATGTTCTAGTTTCTGAAAAGAATGAAATCTTTGATGAGGGATCTAAAAGGTCAGGCATTAAGCAATCTGTGGGACAGGCTGCCCAATGTTTCCTCTGTTAAAGTCTGTTGTTGTACTTGGAGTTGGAGTTTTAACTGAGTGCCTTCAAATCTGTTAAAACATAATAGCTAGGCTGTAGACATCTATTGCATATACTTGACTTTTTTTTTTTTTTAATTTCTTCTATGAAATACTTGATTCTACCAGCTAGCATATTTATTCATGCATACAGGTTTGGGGTTGAATAACAGCTAAAATACAGAAGAGCTCCCATTTTTCATAGGAAGCAACAGGAGGTAAATGTTTCTGCTTCTCAAATAGCTTCCAGGGACTCTGTTCCATTTATACTTACAGGAGTACTGTTCAACCTCAAGGTTTAGAATATTTTCTTTTATTTTGTTTACTTTGGGTTTAAGCATAAGATGATTTTTTTTTTCTCATTCGGAATCACCAGAGTTGGAGGATCAGTCTTGTTTTCTAATTCTTTTTCATAGATGAGATTGATAGAGGAAAACTTTGGTTTGCTATTGTTCAGTAAAAATGTATTGTAGGGCATTTAGCTTTGCAAACTAAATATTTGTTGGCAGAAAAATTATTTATTTTCAGTAATGTTGTCCTGACAAGTATGAATATTGTTATTTCAGGAAGACTCAGGTAGTGTCCAGCTGAGTTTCCAAGATCCAGCTTAGACGCTCAGTCTTAACACAGCTGTGATTTTCTTGTCATCATATTTCTGCACCGCTTAATATTCCCTCAGAACTAGCCTCCCTGTGTAGATAAATGGGCAATATTACTCTGTTTTAAGTCAGCAGCTCCCTTAATCTATGAACTATTTATTTTATATGGTGTAAACTGTAGTTTCTGCTGTAATGCTCTGCCAAACCTGTTACATCTTAATTCTTTTCTGAACATTGACAGTATCCAGAAATGCCCTAGAAATGTCTTTTGTTGGTGGAGAATTTGTCTATTACAGCCCGCAGACTACAAACAGAGAATTTGGAAGGGTTTTTTTTATATTCCACTTATCCTGCTACAATCTGTTGTATGAAAAAAAGGTGTTACCAGAAATAGTGTACAGTTGAAACCAGATTTTACAATGACATTGTAATGTGTGCATCTTTTCGGAAGTACTAGTGCCTTTTTTTTTTGAAATATCATTTAGAATTAACTCTTCATCAGTGATGCTGAATGGACACAGGTTACTGAAAATTAATAAGTGAAGGTTATCCTCAGAAAATAACAGCACAAAGACATTAGGAGTTGTAATCGGAGAACTGTTAGTAACTGGGAAAGCTTAGTGGAGCTTTAATTTGGATTCACCAGAAATGACCATAGTCATAGATGTATCCATTTCTTTTTAAAAATTCTTAGTTCTCTGCTCTCAAGAAATATTAATTTCCTCCCTTGTTTTGAAAGTAATATGAACTAAGATTATTTTACTTAACTTTGTTTTGGTTGGTTTTACCCTGAGCGTGAATCATTGTTAGTTGAACTTCTACACTTATTGATTCCTCAAATACAAGTACTGGCACACATCTTCAAGTACAGTGAATAAGTGATGCCTGAGGAGCAAAAATCACTTTGTGGATCTGACTGACTCAAAATCTTAAAGCTTTTTACTGAAAATGCCATTAGTTTATTATTTTTTTTTATGATGTATATCAGCGTGTTCCCCAGTGACTCTTTTCAGATCTAACTTTAACATGCTCTTGTCTATATATTCTGAAGATAAACAAGATTGAATTACTTAAAGAAGAGCATTTTAACAAATGTCTACAATCCAATTCATGTGTTCAGTACACTTAAAAAGTCCAGTTTAAATAGCAGTTCATTTTTTGTTGTTGTTTGTTTTCTTTTTATTTCATTTTTTTTCATAGCATCCTCTGTCTAAACTTCAGTCTAGCCAAACTGGGTGTGTCTTCTGATGTACTGGGCAGCTGATTTAGTTAATGCCAAGTCCAACTAGACATCATGAACATATACGGTGGTCCAGTTCATTTGAATTCCTATATGGTGTTTGCCGTTGTGATGTTTGGTCAACTTGTCTGAGACTACAGGAAGTTCTCTTGAATAGAAATTAGTTTAAATAACATGAAGTGTAAAGAGAAGTATGGTAGATAACATGCTGGTGGCAAAACTTCGTCCTCGCTTCCACTCTTTAATGTTTAATAAAGTACTCCAAATGGATGATTAGTACTAATAGTGGCCAGCATAACCATCAATCTATGTATCTCCTTATCTTAAATAATGGAAATGAAAACCAATTTGTAAGCTGTTTGCCTTTCAGAAGAGTTTCAAACATGCTTTTTTTCTTTTTAACCTTGAGATGATGTGTATGGTAGTATATTAAATTAGCATAAAACATTATGATCATTGAGAGTGATATATGGTCATGTGTTCCCTTACGTCAAGAGTAATGAGTGGTAGTTGGTTCAGGGCATTGATTAAGGCACTATTAAATAAATTAGAGATGTAGTTTACTACACAAATAGTGTATCAAGTCTCATCTCTGTTGTATTTTATTACTCTAAAGTGGAAATATTTCATGAAAGTGCGACTGAACAGGTATATATATAAAAGAATTGTCTGTGGATGATTTTAGTGAAACTGGATCTTTAGCTGTCACTTCTTTAATTGCATAGGATAATGGAGAGGACATAGTAGTCACAGAAAGCTTATTCATACCATGCTGAAAATAATCCATTAAGTTAATCTATTTGGTATTAAACATTCCCACGGAAATGAGGCTGAGATAAAGGAAACCTCTTG
>JANHGO010006071.1:0-21983 GCA_024606505.1 Aquila spilogaster
AAGTGGTTGAGTCACCATCCCTGGAGATATTCAAAAAGTGAGTGGACAGGGTACTTCAGGACATGGTTTAGTGGGCATGGTTAATGGTTGGACTCAATGATCTTGAAGGTCTTTTCCAACCTAAATAATTCTATGATTCTATTGTATGATTCTATGTTCATTTCAATGATGTTTCTTTAGGAAAAAGCTGAAGAAATGAATTTATACTTATAATAATGTCAATAATGTATTTGAATAGGTAAAAAAAATTGGTTTCAGCTTTGTGATTTTACTGACTTTAATTCTAGCAACTTTATCTTAACTTTAACATGTGTTTACTCTTGTATAATGTTAATTTTTGGCAAAATGTATCAGCACTGTAAGATAATTATATTTGTAGGATAATGAGAATTTTTTCAGAATATGCAAAAAAAGTTGAGATTTGACAGTCCTCTGGAAGTAAAAAGCATTTCAACATGCTGGAGTTTCCTTCCAGAAAAAAAAAAATTGTTTTACTTTTGTCTCCGCTGCCTCATATTGCTTTAGTATAGTATTGATTTTTTTTTTCATTTAAAGAGAGGGGTATGTGGAGATCCCTGTAATAATTTTGATCCTGCGCACAACCTCCTTGAGATAATTTTTAATATTAGAAGGAAACGTTGCACAAGGACTTTTCTCAGTAAAGATTGAAGGGCTGACTGAGGCTGCTGTTTGGTGTCTGTGGTGGGGTAAGCTTTGCCGTACATCCAGGGGCCAACCAAGACTTGACCCCCACTTGTTGTGCTTTGAGACGATAACCCCACACGCTCCCTGTCTGTATTTAAACAGCAGATATGAGCTTCTCCTCCCCTCATACCAGGAGCGGTAGTTGCTGATGTAAGAGCACCCTCTGATCCTTGGACTTCGGTAACAGATCAGCTAGCAAGAGAGCCTGAGGGTTTGGCCCACCGCATTTACTCCTTCCTCTACCCATGGCCATCCTGCCAGAAATGGGGGAACTGGTCCAGCAACCCCCCGTGGTAGTTTCGCTGGTGGAAGAGGCAGTTTCCACCCTGTGTACTGTTTCTTCCTCCTCTCCCCGGGAAGGGAGCACCACTGGAGTGCTATGAGCTCTGCCCAGGGGCTCTTGATTTTCCTGTGCTCCCCCAGCGAGCGCAGCAGGTCTTATTTCTCCACGATTTTGGTACCTGTTCTGCTGAGATGGAAACGCCTTTGCCCATTAAGATAAGCTTCATAATAGAATTCATAATTGAATTCAGTATTAAGGTACAGATCAGCAGCCAAAATCATGTGAAATATACAGTGTATGCCTTTAGGACAGCCTGAACTTTGCTCAGTGAAGTGGTCGGTAAATATTGACTCTGATTTGGTAGTGGGAAAGAGCAAAGCACTATTTCAGCCTTACCTTGGGCTTTTGTAAACAGAGACAGCAGCTTCAGCCAGAATTCAGCTACTAATTGGTCATGCTTCCATCTGCACAGGAGCATTAATCATGTGAAAAGCTGTTTGCTTTCAGTGCTGCTATCTATGCATTTTTATAAATATCCTTCAAAAATGACTTTTAAAATAACCATCTGGAAGAGGCCCTATGTACAAAGATTGCACGACTTTGTATGGACACATTAGGCTATTTTGCCTCTGAATTAAATGGAGTTAAGAGAGTCAGATACATTCAGATGTGATATAAACTCTGACTTCGGTTTGTAAAATTAAATTCCAATTACACCAAAGGAAACTAAAGTTTTGCCACTGGTCATAATGGCCGTAATTATCTGAGTCTTTTAGAAGATTTCCAGAGGACAAGAGACCTATGAAGACATTATAAATTCACAGATCATACATTAATTCAGTAAAAACCATGGCATTTTTTTACTGTATTCCTTAAATGAATTTCACTGGTTAATATCTTTTTCCTTAAAAGATAGTATAATTCTATATGGATAAAAATAAATGTGTAGTCTATTTGTGGGGTGAATTTAGTATCTCACTGTTGAAAATAGATTGTGCCAAGTATTGTTGAGTATTTGTTTGCTGCTGGTTTGAGGTATCTGAATTAGATTCTGATTGCCTTTTTTTTCTTCTGATGTCACGAACTCTGTAATATTAAAAAATAAACACTTGGATATAGCAGGATAGAAACTTAATGTTGTAGAAACTGGGAGGTTTTTTTTTTTTTTTTCTTTAAGCATGGCATAAAGCTTGGAAAGTTTTCAGGAAAATATTTCACTTGATGAATGTCATGGTTTAACCCCAGGCAGCAACTAAGCACCATGCAGCTGCTTGCTCACTTCCCCCCCCCACACCCAGTGGGATGGGGGAGACAAACAGGGAAAAAAAGTAAAACTCGTGGGTTGAGATAAGAACAGTTTAATAGGACAGAATGGAAGAAAATAATAATAAGAAGAATAACAATAATAAAATGATAATATGCACAATGCAGTTGCTCACCACTCGCTGACCAATGCCCAGTTAGTTCCCGAGCAGTGATCCCCCCAGCCCCACTCGCCCCAGTTTATATACTGGGCATGACAGCACATGGTATGGAACATTCCTTTGGCCAGTTTGGGTCAGCTGTCCTGGCTGTGTACCCTCCAAATTTCTTGTGCCTCTCCAGCCTTCTTGCTGGCTGGGCATGAGAAGCTGAAAAATCCTTGACTTTGTCTAAACACTACTTAGAAACAACTGAAGACATCAGTTTACATTATCAACATTATTCTGGTACTAAATCCAAAATGTAACACTATACCAGCTACTAGAAAGAAAATTAACTCCATCCCAGCTGAAACCAGGACAATGAATTATGGCTTTTCCTTGCCATCAGAATATTTTCTGGCTACAAGCGAAGTTTTAATAAGGTTTCATTCAGGGACCGAGAACTGTTGAGTGAATTGCTTTAACTCAAACACCATCACCTGCGGTGATTTTGAAAGCTGGGTTTGGTGGGCCTGCTCTTACAGAGCTTCCTCAGCAAATGTGGCTGGGAATAGGAGGCTGTGGCACCATTTACATGGCTGGCTGCCTCTCTAACAGCAGAAATCATATGCTTTGTGTTTCCAAGCCCTCATTATTAAATACATGATCCCCTCTCAGGGGTTTGAAAACTTCCCTCCCAACACAATCTTGGAAAATCTGTGCTGCACAGAAGGATGTATTCAGTAAACTGTTTGCAACAGGCTTTGTAACAGCTTCTCTTTTTAACTTCAGTCAACATATTGGGTGAAATTTGACCTAGTCCCATTTCTTAAATATATCCTTTATTTCAATGGTAAAGTTTGACTGTGAAGTAGCCATTCTTTTCAAGAGGTTAATGTTTTTACACAGGGGATATCTGAAGAGACCACTCTTAGGTTGAAGAGTCAGTGAAAGCTTAAGGGACTATAATTACTGTACATTTAAGATGTAGCTTATTTTGCAGTTTGTGAGCTGAAATCGCCTTCAATGAGTGACTTTCTCTGGGGCCTAGAAAATTCTGGCTGGCTGAAGCATATCAAAGCCATTATGGATGCTGGCATTTTTATTGCAAAGGTAAAGTGTGTAAAATGAGAACATAACTTGGACTAACCAGATACAGAAAGTGAGGACCAAAGTCTCTGCTTGTGGGTAACTTCTGTTATCCTCAGTGATGTTGTATCTGAAAAAAACACATCTTGCAATGCTTCATATATGAGGAGAGACAACTCTTAGGTGCTGTTGTGTGGACATTTTGCTAATATGGTAAAAAAAAGTTTGTGTTCTTTCCACTGCAGAATTCAAATGTACTAAAGCCTCTACTAGTCTGTATCTTGTTATGCCAGGTATTTGAATGTCCTTACTTTACTCCCCAGCAGTGATTGTCACTGTTTCTGTCCCTATTTCCCCTGCCTCCACCACTAGTTTATAAACATTTTCTTTGTTGAAGGTTTCTGCTTGAGGACTACTTCTTCGCATGGTGGTTGTAATATAGAAGTATTAGCTACTGTGTTATATCCTCTGAGTTATTTAGCGATCAACTAAATTCATCTCCTAAACCAACTCCTACGTATTACTGTGGCCGAACTCTAGCAGCTTGTACTCTTACATATTAGGAACTGTTTCAGAAAACAGTTGTTGGCTTTGTTAAGAAATTATTTCTCCTAATCCCACCCAAAGTAGCGCAGATATTTGTCACCTACCAACAGTAGTTTTATTACCTCCTTCCTTGTGCTCAGCCTTTTACCGTTTCAATTCTTATTTTTGAGATTATTATTACCATTTCTTATAGGCCATTTTATTCACATGACCTGCTACATACGACTATATGGATAAAACCCCATGGGTTTCCCTCCTCAGTAACTGCTTGTTTCTCTTGCTTTGCTTCTTCCTGCTCAGCGGGCAACTGTAGTTTCTTACCTGAACAGCAGCTGCAGGATAAATGCATATGTTATTATTTCTCCCAGCCCTACTAGCTTTCATTAGCTTATAGAAATCAGGTCATTTACATTAGCTCTTGCCAACTTTTCCCCAGTGGCTAGTCTTAAAATACTGTCCAGAAAAATTTATCCTTTGTTCATGTGCTTGCTAGCCTCGTGCCTCCTCAGACATGCATTTTGACCCGTTCTTAATTTGTACGGTTCCCAGTTCTCGGTTGTTGGTCTCCTGCCCACAGGGGTTCTATTTTGGTAGAATTTTCCTGTCTCTTGAGATAAACATAGATAATTTATTATTATTCCTCGTTCCCTATTAAGCCCAAACTTAACTTAAATGTTTGTTTTTCTAAGCAGTATCTTTCCTAACCTATTTTATTTCTCTACCTTCTAAATTTAGTTCTCTTTAGAAATGACAAAGGCCAAACAGCTTAGAATTTAAAAAAAAAAAAACCCTCAGGTTATGAAAATAATGCAACATCAGACTTTGGAGAACTTAGTATGATCTCTTCTTTATGTCTTTATGTATAAAATGGGATCCTCTTTCCCCAGTTATTTACATTAAAGATACTGATAGAATTGTGCTTATCAGATCTGGAAGTTTACTACTACCACAGGCTTCCCCACAAACCTTTTGAAGTATGACATCAGTGTGCAGGCCAGTGTGCTGTAATAATATCCACACTAGTGCTGTCATCAGAAGCAGACCTTGCCATTATTGACATTACCATCAAGATGAGAAATTAAGGGTCATATTGCTAGCATAGCTGTTCTGTTGCTGATACATGAGTTAGAGCATTAACTGCATCTGAATCTGCTTTAGGTAGTTGTCCGCTCTGACATTTTGATGTATTTTAATTGAAACAGATCCCACATCCTCCTGCAGTGGAACACCATAAACAGGGGATGCTGCAACCACCATATTGCATGGGATGGGATGAGATAAAGACTTTTCAAATGAGAGGAATAGCACTCAACATAATTCAAGAACTCTGGCAGAATAAAAAATTAACAAGGTTTCTCAGTTCCCAAATTAATACTCACTATATTGTGCTGTCTCACTGTTCCTCTCTTACCATTGCCTTTCTCCCTGCTTGTGAAATTTCTGACTTTTTCTGTATCCTTAGGCTGTGGCTGAGGAAGGTGTGAGTGTGCTTGTTCACTGCTCTGATGGCTGGGATAGGACAGCCCAGGTTTGCTCTGTAGCGAGCCTTCTATTGGATCCATATTACAGAACTATGAAGGGTTTCATGGTAAGCAGGTTCTCTTTCACAGAGTAAATGAAGTATTATGGCATCATTTAAGATTAATATCTTTGGTTTTAATGGAAGATAAACTTTCCTTAAATATACCTTTTTCTTTCTTTCTTTTTTTTTTTAAGTAGGAAGGAAGGTTTTTATCTGTCCAAGTTACAGTCTCTCAGTTTCTGTTTGAAATGTTATCAAAGGTGGGGATCAGTTGGGCACCCATTTTTTTTTTCCTAATCTTGAGCAAGAAAGTTTCTCGCAGCCGAAGGAGCTTTCGTGCAAGCAAGAATTTGTATTCATTTTCAGGGATCAGTGAAGTTTTGAGTGTCAGAAGTGTGTGCTCCCTAGACATTAGATTGCAGTGAGCAGCTATGTTGAAAATCTGTTCCTTTCCCAAGCAAATCAGTACTGGTAAAGCATCTAGGAATGCTTATCAAGTTACTGGTCACATGTCAAAAAGATGTTTGAAATGTTTTTAGGTTCTGTTTTAGAAAATGATTAATCAAGCTAATTGAAATTGTGCTGAAATACCAGCATCCTGTCTGCATCCATGAAGAGTGCTACTTTCTCCTGAGCTGGCAGCAGTGCTCATCGCACATTATTTCTCTGCTTACCCTAAAATTTATCTGGGATTCTAATACTGCTGGCTTACATCATTCTTGCTTGTCACTTTTCTGCTCATCCTAAGAATTAACTGGGATTCCAATACTGCTTTTTCACACCACTCTTCTGCCTGCTTCAACATGTATCAGCTGTGCTCCACAACACTGAATGCAATATTCTCATTTTAGGTGTTAATTGAAAAAGACTGGGTTTCCTTTGGTCACAAATTTAACCACAGGTAAGGTGGTGCTAAGGTTTTTCTATATATGTTTTTATGCAGTCAGTACCCGCTGCCATTCCAATTTTACTGCCTTGTTGCCTTACAAATCATATCAACAGAATACCCTCAGGAAACTGCCGTACCCTTTTCTCTTACTATATTTAGCCACCTGGAAAAATCAGAGTGAAATATTTTCATATCAGTCTTTTCTTATATATGCACTCCAAGACTGCTATTGGGAACCCTGAGTTCTGGTCTTGCAGTTGCTACAAGCATTGAGAGGTCCATGTGAGAGAAAAATAGCATGTATGTGGCTTGCAATATCCCTTTGGACTCCAGCAGATCTTCACTAGTGCCAAGACTCCCTAGCTAAGTCCCTGTTCAGCAAAGTCTACGTCTTCCAGGACAGTACCTTAATCTTAGGCATGCCTGTGAGTTATCTATTACGTAAAATATACTCTTCCTATTACACTGTTCTAACGAAAACAGTAGGATTTGTTCAGAAACGTCAGGTAAAGTGAAGCAGAAAGTCATCTATTTGGACAAGTTATTTTGTACATTCATTATGTAAATGCTATAATGTAACGAAAATGTTTGAAGACTTTACATATTTAAACATGGATAAATACCCACATTTTCTTTCTTTCTCGTATTTCCTTTTAGTTTCTGTACAAATAAAAAACGCATTTTTTATATTGGAGTTTAGTTACATTATATTGCTTAATTTGAATATAAATTTGTTCTAGTTTCAAAAAAACACAACAAAACTTTCAGGAAATCTGAGCAGCTCCACACCACCTGTGAAATTCCAGCAGGAATTACTACATTTAATACGATACTTCAGATGTCTACTATGATCAGTGGTGAAAGATACTATGAAATTTAATCACCACTGATAGCTTTGGTTTGCAGTACAATATTGCTATATTTTCTTTCATGCATAATAATAGTAGAATTAGAAGTTTGAATTTTAGATATTTATGGAATTCCACTCTGTTGGCATATATATATATATATGCACATACATATATATGCACACATATATACACACACACACACTACACAAGCAGAATAATTGATTGAAAATGCTTCTTCCTATCATGTAGACTTATAAAATATTTTTTACTTCTGTTTTTTGTATTTTCAGGCTCCTTTTCTTCATTGCAAGTGGTTCCAAGAGACATTTTTATAAACAGAAAGTTTCGTGTTCACTTGACAGTTACAGTAGCCTGTAAACACTTCCCACTTTCTAAAAAGTTCACCAAGAGAGGGCAGCTTTAAACTGTTTTCTGTCAAGGTTATTCTGTTCTGCTCAGTTTTCTGGTTTTGGGAATGGTCTGCCATTAAGCAACTGTCTAAGATAGATATATTTTCATCATTGAGTCATTGCAGTCATTCTTATGATGACTTATGTTACTGTGGTATAACTTTATATTAATAGCATTAAAACATGGCTCTGCAGCAGCCAACTGTTAGTAGCTGTAAGGCAACAAGACACCTGTAAAAGGTGAGGCGTTTTTTGTTTGTGTTTGATAAATTCTGTCTACATTCTAGTCCATGAATCTTGCATGATTTTTGTAAGTAAAAAAATATACTAGTAATTGAGATTTTAGAAATTAATGCCTATGATATAACTTGCACCCTAAAAGTGAGGGGTTTGTTTTCATTAGTGTTAATTTTGTTTTCCTAGAGGATTTCAGGTTATAATTGACAGTATCTTGTCTTGTTTCAGGTATGGCAATTTAGATGGAGATCCAAAGGAGATATCCCCTGTTATTGACCAGTTCATCGAGTGTGTTTGGCAATTAATGGAACAGTTTCCTTGTGCCTTTGAATTCAATGAGAGATTCCTCATCCACATACAGCATCATATCTATTCTTGCCAGTTCGGGAATTTCCTGTGTAACAGCCCAAAGGAGCGACAAGAGCTGAAGTATGAACTTTAGTAGTGTATTTACGCGTGGGGTCTGTGGGAGGTGGTGTGTTGAGGAGTCAAGACATTTGCCAGCCTACATGTATGTGCTTTTGTAAGGCGCGAGGTGCTGCAGTGTAGACTTCTTGGCTGTCATCCTCTGGCAACACAGATCAATACCGAAAAAAGCTGATCCTCTGCAATGTGGCTCTGCCGGGAGTGTAATCCATGGTGTGCGTGACAGGGATTAGTGAAAACTGGCAAGAGCATTAGCCTTTCAGCCATGCGGCCCTACCTTTATTGCGGCATTAACAACATACAAGGCAAGCTGTCACTGTAGCTCTAATACAAGATGACATTAACTCTAGTTCTAAAGTTCTCAGTTTAAGAGTCACTGCTCTCCTGTGTTTTAACCTGTCTTTGCATCTCATGTCAGGACACTTTAGTCCTGATCTCTCAGATAGATACTTCCTTATGAACAGCATTTTTGTCTGGTAGCCCTCCCCAGGATGGAGTCAGCAAACTACCCTTCTGCTGTCTGGCCCCAAAGCAATTATGCACTAATCTACCTGCCCTCAGGCCCAAACAGAGACAGTAAAGTCATTCCTGGTAGTGCTGATGTTCATATCTGCTTCTTGGGGCCCTGGCTTCTCAGGTAAATCATGACACCCAAGACTTTTCTCATGCATCCCGATCATGGCAGCAGTAGTAATGAGGAAGGTGGGAGCTACTGCTTGCTGCTGCCATTTGGTCCCTTTCACCGCTCAAATGCAGAGCAGCCTCAGTGCCACAGTCCATTTAAAATCAAAACCTTCACGGGTCATCATATCCCAAGACCTAACTGCATGAGAAATTGCAGCTCAGTGGCATAGGAGTGCCTTTAAATGTGGAGATCCCTTTGGTGTAGAGATCGGTCTGAAAGCTTTTTATGGAAGTGATCCTCTCCATCTTGCAAAGGAACCTGTCTCTCCACCTTCCCTCTCCAGGTGCTCTTGCTTTATGGGAAATGGATTGGATTTTGCCTTTAGTGACCAACAAAGGAATACAGGTCTCTGTTTTTCTGTGTTTGTAACTTAAGCCTACTTCTGTTACGGAAGTTCTAAGCTGCTTGTAAACGAGTAGTACAGAGCACTAGAATGTCGCATCTAAGCTTTAGCTATACCTGAATTGTAGTAGAGACTTTAATATATTTGTATTTAATACAATTTTTTCAGAATCCAAGAACGAACATATTCATTGTGGGCTCACTTGTGGAAAAATCGCCCCGATTACCTGAATCCTTTGTACAGGTCAGACCACAGTCAAACCCAAGGGACCCTGCACCCACAGATGGCTCCATGCAACTTCTTGTACAAGTAGGTTGTATCACTTGCTACTGAGAATTGTAGGATGTGTTAGTACAGAACAGAGTGCCTTTGTATTTAAGTATTTCTCGTTCCATAAGGCAGCTTACAGAGAGTAAATTCCATCTCAGATGCAATGTGTTCATTCATTGTGTGCTCATGTCAGCCAACACCTCTGCACAACTCCACAACAGAGCATTAGTCTGAAAAGAAGCTTAAGATTAAAGCTATATTGATAGTTGTGTGTCCTAATTTCATGGTTACTCACTTCTTCCACTGAGAAAACTCTCTTTCAGTTCTCTTCTCATCTGTGGTTTCTAAATTTAAAGTTGCTTCAACTTCTTCCATTCCAAGACTTTGTGATGTTTTTTTGGATCAATTGGTGTTGAAAATAAAATGGAACATTTCAAGAAATCATATGGTTTCATTGCTAGAACAATTGTTTAGTAAAACAAAAAGCAGACTTCCTCATGTTGTTTTTATACCTCAAAGTATACACAGTAAATTTTACTTGATATTTAAGTTTTTTTCAAAATGTAACAAAATACCATAATTTTAGAAATGTCACCATTGACATTCTGACTCAAGTAATTAATTGTGCCATTAATCTTAACAAACTTAAGGAGATCTTGAATAGAACTTCATGAAAACTGTGATTTAAGTAAAACTGATCAGTTTGTTTTCCAGTTGCAAGTAAAAGCACCTGTTAAAAAGTTAATAAATATCCTAAATGACAGAAATGGAATTATTTCACATCTACTATTCCAGGTCACATCCACTTTAAAACAATTTAAAAATAGTCATTAATCGTATTCTTTAGGATAGTGGGATTTATAAAACAAGTACTGATACTGCAGATCCCCCATCAGATGAGTAATCCCGTTGATTTTAATGGAATTACTTGGGTGCATAAAGATTTCCAAGCACGAACTATCAGATGATAAACTTCAGGGGGAATGTGACTTAAATAGTATACAATTGAGGTAGGAATAATAAACCATCAGGGAGCACGCACGTGCTCCAAAAATATCTGTCAGCTACTTGGCTGGACAGCTGCAGCTGAGGGCAGGCCTCTCGGCTACTTAACCTGTCTGGTGAACTAGTTACATACTCAGAGTCTGGCTGTGGCCATGTATTGCCAGGAAGACAGAAGACAGGAGGAGTGCTAGAGTAAGCTATGGACTTAACAGTTCGAGTCCTTTCCTCCTGAAAATGAAAAATCAACTCAGCTTTTTAACTAAAGATTTGTCAAATAATTCCATAGACCAGGAAAAGAAGTTGCCAACGTATATGCTTCATGCAGTTTCCATAGGCCAGTTTAAATTTTAAGAGAGCAGGATGCCGTACTGTTTTCTTTACTCCTGATTTTTAACTCTTCTTTACAGGGTAAAAAACCCCTGTTAACTAGCTGCATCTCACACCCTGGCCCCCCAGGCCCAGACAAAACCAAGCATACAGAATTTCAAAGTTGACTTCACGGGAAGTTAAAGAACAGTTGAAAACTAGCATTATGAAAAACTGTCTTTAACCTTGGCTGTTTTATAGGTACCATTGCTCTAAAGCCCATAGTGTAGAACAAGAAAATAATACAGCAAAAGTTTCCATTCAGTGAACCACCCTCAGCTATGTGATCTAAGTCAAAGGTACATTCACCTGTCTTTGTATTGTGTATCAGAATTGGTTCAAGCTGTGTATGTCCACAGAGTCGCATTTTCAGGACAGAGCCAATGCAATTGAACCATAAATCTTACCAAATAGCCAATGAACTTATGTATTGGCACTCTAATGATGAATAATCCATGGATGGATGATTTCGGACAACATGTGTCTGGGAAAAAAAAAAGTGTGTATTTAAATCTTTTGAGGCCACCTCACCATATGAGAAAATTGCTGACCTTCCCGTCAATTCCAGGTTCTGGAGTGGTATGTACAACCGCTTTGAAAAGGGGCTGCATCCTCGACAGTCAGTCACTGATTATCTGATGGCAGTGAAGGAAGAAACTCAGCAGCTGGAAGAAGAGCTGGAGGTCTTAGGAGAGGTAATAAACACTTGATCTCAATGCCCCAGACTTCACTGATGGTAAATGAAACCCAACTCCATATGCTGCGGAGTCCCCTACATGCCACATCCTTCTCTGGCATGAGGGTGTTTAGCCATCATCTTCGGTCTCACATAAACTACTGCGAATCTTTTGCATTTAAGACACAACAGTGGACTTTTTTTCTTTAAGGATAAAATTTCACCTGTGTTAGTGCACAAGTACTACTCCTGAAAGAATTTTATATCCTTCTGTAACTCAGAAGGAATTGTAACTCAGAAGGATGCTGCAGTTCCGCATTGGTTAGTGATGAACTGCGCACTTCTCATACTCCATAAATGCAAATAGCCAGTTTTAAAGGGTGCCAGTTGGGTTGGGCTCTGAACTTAGTTTCTTTCTTTTTTTTCTTTTTTTTTTTTTTTTAAAAGGCAAAGACACGTAAAAGGATTACTGGGCCCTAAATGTGTCCATATAATATATACTGTTTCCTTTATTTCAGAGATTGGCGAATCTTCAGAAATCACAATTAAATGATAATAAATTCAAGAGTAAGCCACAAGACCGAAGCAAACAGTTAGGGCTTTCTACTTCCAACAACAGCTTAGCTAACACTCCCCAGGAGTATAGCAACGATCTGAAATCATTCCCATCCCGGAGCCCTTCACAAGGGGATGAAGAAGATTCAGCCCTGATTTTGACGCAGGACAACCTGAAAAGCTCTGATCCCGACCTCTCAGCTAACAGTGATCAGGAGTCTGGTGTGGAGGACTTAAGCTGTAGGTCCCCAAGTGGGGGTGGCTGCTTGCCTAGCGAAGACAGTGGCAAGGATTCAGATGAGGCTGTATTTCTGGCAGTCTGAAATACCTTCACAACAGCAAGGATCCAGATGAAGTTGAGTCTGTCACAGTCTGGAATCACAACTTTTCATCAGATGAAGAATGGGAGTGGTTTGTGGCCTAAAGAAATAATCCAAAGAACGGGAACTGTGCAATTGTGTAGGAAAAGATCTAAGCAGAACAAGCCATTATTAGTTTTAAGACATAATGCTAAAGAAAGGTAATATTTGCTGTTACATTTAGTTAAGCCAATGTTGTGTTTGTTTTAACTTTATCAATGCTGTACATTATTCCTTACATTGTACATTTCCATAATTATTTATTGTACAAAATACTAGTTCTTCTCCAAAGACATGAAATTCCAAAGTACTCCCTTAGTCATAGGGACAAGGTTGAAGATTCATTAGTGTTAGCTTTACTGGTGAATCAGTCAAAACTTATTTTTGTAGAGCTCTTTTGCTTCAGACTTACTGTGTATATTCTTCACTTTTTTTTTTCATGGGAGGTGTTAAATTTTGAATTCCAACAATTATTTTGCATATTGTCCTACTAGAATCCTTTACAGCAAAGTAAAGCTAACAAATGGACATGCTTGCTTAGGGGACAAATGAAGCTTTGATCCTGCAAAAATATCCTTTAGTAAGCAGCTGCTGCTGCTGCACGTGAATGCATCCCATTGTACTCAACTCTCAACCAGTGTTGAAAGTTCAGTAGTTTCTGTGAGCAAAACTTCAAGGAGTGTAACAATACTTACACAGCCTTTGTGGTAAAGCATCCCTTTGTAATGAAAGGTACATTAGGCAGTATACTCTAGCCTCTATGTTTTGTTCTCCAGTTTGATTGTTTATACCTTACCCTTGTTCCAAACTGCCTACGTAAGATATAAAGGTAAAATTTTAAAGGTAATAAACCCCCAAATTCTCCAACGTATTTTGATTCCTACTTGAAAATGTTTTATTTGAGTGGGAGTGAGGTACATATACAGTAGAGAGAACAGGGAATCCAAAACCACTTATAAAAATCACTTATGAAAGTATCACTCCAAATTCAGAATTAAAGGAACGTTATGCCCATAAAGGAACTGTTATAAAGAGTATTTCTTCTGAATTTTATTTCAAAATAAACTAACCACAACCAAGGGTGGTTTTTTTTATCCTCGCACAAAATTTCCCTTTAGTATTTGCCAACCAGAACAGAGCATGGCAATGCTAACTTAAGAAAAAGACTGATTCACCACAACAGAAAGTTTGATCGTCTGGTTTAAGAATTTTCATAGTTTTTAAGAGTAGGAGTAATAGCTTTCATAATCATAGGTACAGAAGTAAACCACTGAAAAATGTTTTAAATTTGGGATGTTTTGAAACTCACTAAAAAGGCTTCCATATCAGGAGATAATTCTTCCAAGTTTGGGGTTTTTTTGTTGTTTTTTGTTAATTAAAGCAAGCAGTTTACCTGCTCTTACCAGCTTGGAGACAATGTGGTACTGAACTCCAGTAAAGCAAAGCGGTAGTAATGTAAGTTTACTTTGACTGCATTTCATACTACTCCTTCAAATACAGACTTATGGGCAGAATTAAATTATATAAATATACCTCAATTTAGAAGCTTTAGATTTATTATTCAGTCTGCTTTTATGGAACGGCTTGTCATTCTGTTCTGTGAACTTACATTATTAAAAATGAGTAGGTAAACTTCAGTATTATTAATATCCTCTTAAGGAAGCTGCTGTCTTTGAACAAATAATTCAATTACTAACAGCAAGATTTATCTTAATATTATACTGGAAAGGCCAGATCCTCAATTTGATAGATCACTGTAGCTCAACTGAAATAAATACAGCTATAATTTATACTCTGTTGAGAATCTAGCCTTCTGTTTTTTAATCTTTATGCATTTTTAATAAATGAAAGCCCTGATTTTAATTGCACTTTTAAAAATGTTTCATATTTTGAACATAGCCTGTAAAATATATGGTATTAAAGGAGATTTTCAATGGGTTTTCTCAAACTAAAGAAACATGCTGCAAAGTCAGCAATGAAAACAAAACACACAAATATTCTGCCTAAAAAAAGTTTGAAAATGGGCAATATTATTGCACATCTTTAAAATGTAAAATTGCGTATGATGGTACTGTGTCCTATTAGACATGTCTAGAAATAAACGCAGAACAGCAATATATGAAAATTCAAAGCACTGTCTTCATGTCGCTTATGCAACCCCTTGTAACTAGCTTTACAACTAAAATATTAAGATATTAACATTTTATATTAAGCCTTTACTTAGCAGCCCTCTGTGATGTGTCCTTCCGTCCTTGGAATTTTGCATTAGCTACTACTGTTTTCATTGTAATGTATGTATTTGTGGCATTATTAGCCTGCTGAGAAACACTTTCAAATAAACACTTAGGTCATGTAGTGTTACATTATTTCACACCAGTGAATGAAATGAAGGTTTGCTTTCCCACTTTGTGTAATATAGCTCTTCATTCACTCAAGAGTCACTTTGTCACTGAGATCAAGGGATTTTTGTATCTATCTTCCCTACTTCCGACACTTGAATCCAGTAGTTTAAGCTGTGGAGGAATCTACAACTGATAACTAAGAAAAATGAGGCTCCTGCCAATTGAGTTAATTATATGGGAGCATGTTACACCCCTATTTTTTTTTTTTTTAAGCAAATGTGAAAAAAAAGGATGAGAATATCACCCTATGAACTATACCGATTTCTTGTAGCCTTGTGGACATCTCCCCTCAGTTGCAAATCCTTGCAAATTTGGCATAAGCCCACTGTAATTTGAAACAGGACACAAACTGCTGGAAAGAAAGGATTAGAAGAGCATTATAGATTTGTGTGGTGTAATTTTAGCCTCACTAGGTTCAGGCTGTTCTTTAGTATGAAAATGTGCATCTAAAGGACACTGAAGGCAATGAGATCAAACAGCTGAAGTTTTCTCTATGAAAGATCACCATCTAAAGAACAGAAAGGAAACATATTCACTAGCTGCTTTTATTGGTAGCTCTACACAAGACATAGACAAAGGTGGTGAACTGGTAATGGATTCTGAAAAGCTGAGAAATAAAATTAAAAAGTCAGAGGGTACAACTCAGATATCAGGATATCATTAAAAGTAAGGAGAGATAAAGAAAAAAATAAGTAAAAGGAGGGAGGCAGGGAAGGAAAGCTCTTTGTAAAATTACCAGTAAGGCAGGGAACTACATTCTTTGAAGTCAGGGGCAAGCCAGAGCACCAGTTTACAGAGGATGAAAGATGTTTGATGACACAAACTAGTAACATTTAAAACCCAGCAACAAGGAGGTAGCCTTTGCAATGAAAATAAGCATTTTGTCACTGTTGACCAGCTAACTTGATGCTTTTATGTGGACACTGCCCTGATCTGCACACAGAGTCCTCAAGTTTATCACAAACATCATAGTCAAGGCAATGGGCTGCTTCTGCGCGTAGGCTGAAGGTTGAGTGCAGCTTTCGGTTGGCTGGTCACCCTTACACACTGTAGTGCAGAGATAGGTAAACACCACAGTGACTCAAAAATCCTCCAGGGACAGGTAAGTCACTGACAATTCATTTGGAAAGGGAGGAACATGTGGTGGGGCAAGTTAAAAGCAGGTCAACTTATCACAGTACTAAGACTAGTGAAAAATCTGCAAAAGATCTAGGGCCAAGCGTACAGCAAACCCCAAATTCAGAGAGGCCAGAAACATCGCCAGAGAGTGGGGTGATGAGAAGTAAAATAAACATTCACCTTTACTTATTTAAATTGCCAGTAGAGCACCTGGAGCCAGCAGATCAAATGATGTTAAATCTTAAAATATTAAGTTTAGTGGTCTTTTAATATAAATCATTCTGGAAAGAAGCTAATGAAACCTTATAGGTCCACCAGAATCATTGTGATTGAATTCAGGCAAGGACTCATTTTTAAGTTTGCTGGTTGCCAAGGTTATTCAGGTTAATTTATTCTGTTTCCAAAGACTGAAGAACTTCATGCTAAAGTATTCCCTTATTATTGATACACAAGCTTTCTTCGTAGCTTATTACTACATATAAATTTGATCTCTACAGGTGTCTGACCCAAACAAGGCATTTACAAAAGCAGTAGCAGGAGATGCAGTATGGGTTTTCAAAGCCCATTTTAGTGAAGGTGGTTCCAAGAACTACTGCTGTTGAAACGGTTAAACAGGAAAAGCTCAAATCACTACACACAAAGATTAAAAGTCTGTCCTTGAGTAGCTTACTACATGCGTTTCCAACACAATTCTGCATCCACCCAAAAAGTCCTGCAATGCCCAACTCTATCAGCAAGTTAGACAAGATACATCAAAAATCCCCAAGCCTTTACTTGTAGGTTTAACATACTACAGTATTTACTGTTCAGAATAATGTCCACAATAAGGCTGTGATAACTGACTTAACTTTGTTTTCAGAGTTTTAATTCAGTTTTACCTGAAGGTCTCTTAAATCTCTCTTTTAGAAAGACTTATCCTAGTCTTAGAAGGGAGTAGTGAGAACTTGGGCAGAAACAAGACTAAAAGATTTCTAGCTTCCACATTTGGTCAAAGTCCAAAGTGGCAAAGCTGCAGAAATATGTACAGAGCAAACAACAGAACTATAGTAGATCATTAGATACTGCTTAGAACTAACTTTATTATAGTCGCGTGCTTGTAGTGGCAGCTAGCATAGCTGTATGTACCTAATAATTCCTGTCTTTCAGATAGGTTAGCATGTCAAATACACTGTGAAATCTAGGAAAACTTTCTTCTATAAGCCCCAGCAGAATGTACCATTAACACCAGCTGTATACAAGATCACCCCAAAATGAAACCTACTTGATTTCAGACTTAAATTTTAAAATTTCTCTGGTCTGCAGTAGCATCAGTTACCATTGCTATATGTAGAGTTCTGTTCTGGATTTAAGTAATCACTTGACTTAGGGAGAACAAGAGGCCTAAACTCAGCTACAGAAAACATTCAGCAGTAAGATCAGGTATTAAAATTAGGAAAAACCCACACTCAATTAGCAGTTACAATACAGAATGTACCCTTACCCTCACCCCAAACTACTGCAACACCAGAGACAAGCCACCTCCTTACTCTTGTACTTCTTACTCATTTATTTCACTTTTCCACTTGGCAGAACACCTCAGCATGAGCATGACATAGTGCAAGGCTCTCCAGGAACAAGTCACTGTATGTAGCCTATTATTCCAGTTTGCTTCACTTGTTCACTTGACACATTTCAAAAGATTTTAGAATATGCATCTAACAGCAGCTGCCATTCCCCTACACTTCACAGGAATTGTTTAGAGCTAGGTTTGGACCTACACGCCACGTTTTGGCAAAATAAGGTAAGGAATGCACTTAACAGTGAACTAGCATGCTAGAAGCCAAAAAAACTAACTCTGACAGAGTGTTATCGGTGTTCTACTAAGTCTTCTGGTAAATGTATGAAGATTACCTATAAGGAAAAATGTTCCCATTGGCAAACCCAGTGTAGGACTGAAAGAAAAGAAAAAAAAAACCAAACCCCAAACCAGCAGCAGGTTGGCTTGTCCTTTAAAGGCCAGAAACAGACTGGCCATTCCTGCATGTGAAACGATACCTGTAGCTAACCCAGTACACAACTGTTGAATACAGAGACTTCTTCTGTGCTTCTTTTCTAGAGGATGGGTTTGTGACTGCAGAAGGGGCTAAAAAATAGGGGGAAAAAATCCTAAGAATAGGAACAATGATATGAGAGAACAGAATGGGAGAAAAGGGAAGACCTTAAACTTTCATATCCCTGAACAAGAAACACTGTACTAAGAACTTGCACTGAACAGTGACATTTTCTCCTAGACTTTCCTCCACTACCATCAGAAGGACTCCGTGGAGAAGTCCTGAATTTGTAAATTTGCTCACAAAAGTAACGTAAGAGAAAAAGCTGAAGTGTTGAGAACTTGTACTAGTTTGGGAAGCAAGTCCCCTGAAGGTGACCTGGCTAGAGAGTTCAGTCACAGTAGAGCACCATAATATACCACATAACATTCAACAGGAGGAGGCAGATGAGGACAGAAGTCTGTCATTCCATGCCATTATAAAACGTGTAAAGAAGATACAAGCTCAACTCAGGAAAAGCACCAGATGTTTGCTCATCTGTTCCTTTCTCTGCTTAGAAGGAAGACACAACAGAAAATCAGCCCTGTACAGAATTGTGTGTTTAGTCTTTAAGATTGCTAGCTAGCTACTCAGAAAAAGATCCAAAATGACTTGGACACTCAGCACAAAAATAGATGGGAGTTTGCCAAGAAGGTAACACTGATGACTTAAATCTAACTCTTCTCCAGAGCTGCAGAAATCACACTAATCGGAGACCCAAGGCCAGAACCACTTGGAAACCTACGTGATCTCATTTTTAATTAGGGCTTTAGTTAGCACATTAGCAGAAGTGCTATGTCCATATACAAACAGTACTATGCACAGTTAATAAAAATGTTATTTGGAAGAAGATACTCTAAAATTATTGCTTAACCATGGCACTTACAACCTGTTTATATTTTCAGGCACCTAAGTATCTTCTTTGATTTGGACCATAGTTCTGTTTTCTTGGAAAATCTCATCTCAGAATTTGGACCAGCTTTACAAAGAAAAATCCTATCAAATACCAGGGTGAATAGTTTTCTTACCCTGAAAGGCAGTAGCTCAAGACAGACAACCACAGTGCTGTAAAGTACGACAGGGCTGAAACTAAAGCCCCATGTGAAGATTCACTAGCCTGTGCAACAGACTTCTTGCACTTACTTGATTTTCATAACTACAAATGTACTCACTTTTCTGCAATTTAGAAGAAATACCTTATTGCATTTCGCTAGAATTTCGCAATACAGAAAAGTACTCGTTTGGACTGGCATGCTTTAGTTTGAGACTTGAATCTGTGATGTTCTGTGACCCTGTCTAGGTAACACAGAGGCAGTGTCTTGGCTAAGAGGTTTATCTCCAGACTGCTTCCTGACAAGAAAGAAGCAGGATTCCTGATACATTACTTAATCAGTGCTTTATCTTATTTATTTCTCAGAACTGTACAATTCCTTCTGTTCTTCTGGAACTTCACTGTCTCCATGAAAACCTAATGCACTGACAAGGTTAAGAAAAAGAATGTGTCTTTTTGTAAGAGCAAGAGAGAACATACATGTGTGTATTTAGGGGTTATATTTTTCTCCTATAGAATACTGCACTTGGTCCTATCCATTCTCACAAGATATACCCCCATCCTAAAAGAAGTCTGCTCACCAGAGGCAAGAGTAAGTGATTAAAGGGCAGAATTAAGTCTCACTTCCAAATTCCGTCACCGGCCTTAACATAACACACTATGCAACTCCAGCCAAATTAGTTTCTTTGTTCCTTAAAATTAGGAAAAAATAACTGCTACTTCACAATGAACTTCAGAACTAGTTTTTGTAAAGTGCTTTTGAGTTCCTCACATGATGAACATATTCATATTGTATAAAACAGAAAATGGGAGGTGACCTGATTATTTTTCCTTTAACTAAAAACAAATATGAAAATGAAATTATTAGATGAAGAATGTGTTTAATTACAGTGGTAGGTACCAAGCCACTCCTGAAATCAAGTGCATCAGTGCTACTGAGCAACAGAGCAAATCTACACAGAGACCATTTATTCTATTTTGATTCCATTATAATTTGTTCCAACACATCCTTTGCTTAATCCAAATATACTTACCCAGAACACAATACAGGCTATACTTAGTTTTGTATTATTACTTAAAAGTAAAAAACTTTTTCTTAAACATTTTGGCTTCAAGAAAGGACAGCTTGTGAATCCACTGACAATCTCAAATTATGAACTTCTTCAGTTTCCAAAGTCCTATCACCACTTATCTCAAACTCTTCCACAGATCAAGCCAAATCTATGTTTAAAGTTCAAAATACAAAATATATGAATTATGTTTTTTATAAAAATGTAAAAAGCTAGTCAAAATTACATGTTTAGGTATTTAATCTCTGAAGAATGGAGTATAGCAGCAGGAACTCAAATATCATAAGAACTATCAACAATAAATACAAGAAATTAGTGCAAAGATTGCAATAGAAGGATTCTTGACTACAGTGAGAATATAAAGAGACATTCTAATTTGTACAAAAACCATCCCAACTCTGTATACAATCTCTTCTATAAATACAACCATATAAGATGAAATGCTTATTTGCAAATAATAGTTATTAAAAAGTGTGCTTTATTGGGTTTTTCACTCTTTCTCTTGGCAGGTGTAGTTTGCAGGAAGTCTGTAAAGACAAATTTCCATAATTAGATATTTTAACTCTTCCAGAAGTTATGTTTCAAATACAACTAACAACAGATGCAGTACATACTTGATTTCCACAGAAAGCATTACTAGAACACTAAGCATTGTAACAAATCCATTTGCAGTTAGCAATTTCTAAGTGTGTGACGAGGTAAACTGGGGAAAAAAACAGAAAAAAAAAAGAGTTCACTACAAACATTAAAACAGCAGTTTACCTATAGCGGAATATGAAATTGGCTGTGCATTGCTATTGCCTGTTGAAGTTTTTCCTCTTTGGCTCGTCTACAGTGGCAGAGCTACAAAACAAGACATAGGAAGAGTGAATTCTGAAAGAAATTTTTTATAATGCATACTACAGTTTCTCTTTAATGATTTAGCTACTTTGCAGGCTCTTTAAAAAAGGAAAGCCCTGTGAACCACCTCCCTTCCAAGCTTCAGGCTGCACAACTGCCTATATTGATAACATTATTCCATCCATAATTGCTTACAAGAAAAAAGAATTGTCTCCTATGTTATGAAATGCATTTATTAGGCATCTTTAAAAAAAGGTATACTACCTGGTAAGTTGCTCTTGTCACAGCATGAGCAAGAATGGTGGTTTTTGAACCTCAGTTACTTATTTGGTGATAGCCATCAACAGAATAATTAGTTTAAGAAGTTTAATAAATTAAACATTAAGGTTGCTTAATATAACATGTCATTCTACATTGACTTACCACATTTAAGATTGTCCATGTGGCTATCTTCCCTATATCTATACAGCATATAGAAGAAAGTGGCACAAAAATATCCACAACACCACATGACTAGGGTCTAATGCAGGTGACTTTTGCACTCTCACCTTAAAAATATGTGCCTTCAGAATGCAGATTATATTCGAAATAGACTGAAGCCACTTAGGGATATATTTTGCTTCTGTTGGAGCCTCCTAAGCATTGTTCTGTATCACAGGAATGCTCAAACTCTAAGTCTTAAATTTATTCACTATGTGTTGTGTATCTCTCAGATGAAAACGATTTTTATATTACATACCGTTCTCTTTTCCATGAAACTACTAAGAAAGTCATCTATTTCTGTTTTGCCTTCCAAGAAGTCTTCTGCAATA